>JAUMHQ010000070.1:7047760-7066547 GCA_032361165.1 Enteromius paludinosus
ATCGTTCATTAATCGTAATCGAGTTAAAATGTTCAATTAATCGAGATTTTGATTTTAGGTCAAATCGCCCAGCCCTACCACCAAGGCTACTACACGCATTATTAACTGTGACAGAGGACCGATGCTTTATTCCCACCAGAGGAACCTAGAGTGAGACCATTTTGGGTACACCAAGAAAGTGCCATTTAAATGTTACTGTAAAAAAAAAATGCTGCTAAAGAATGAATAACGGACGTCTAGATGTACATTGAACGATTTTAATGCACAGCGTGAACCACCTGACGCGAAGCTACGAGCTCGTTAGCTCAGCATTGTGCCCGCTTCGGAAAAGAAAGAAATGAAAGTGTAGTACGATCACATTTGCTTAAATCAGTTATCTACTTGAATCAAGTATTCAGATTCGGACGGTGTGAATCGAGAGAGAAGTTACAGAATAAATTCCAATATGAGAGATAGACTTTTGTTTATTATTATTTTGTGCTGTATTAATGGTCACTGTATTATTTCTATTTAAAAAGCCAGTGATAATGTTCATGTGATTTCATACATTAGTAATGTTACTAAATGTATAAATGCATGATAATCGTCATAATCATAAAACCGTGATTATTCTTCAGACTATTCTTCAGCAAAATCTACAATCGTTGCATCCCTAGTTGCCCCTGATATACTAAGTACACTAAAAATTGACTCTACGAGTTTCATATTTGCCAAATGTGCTGCTCACTTCTTGGTACCTGGTGGTTTCCAGATTGCGTGTTGGTATATCCCCTTGTTTGTGTAGGTGGGGTGAATCGGGTAGACGGATGAATCATGTAGTTAGTGTGTGGGTTGGCAAATTACCATTGTAAGACAAAAAGATTATATCTTGACTCTGCACTTCACGGTTATAGCATTTAGTCAAATGGGAAACTGTCAGATTTTTCTATACCTGGCACGACATGCATGTTTCCATCTATTCACTGCATTTTTTGAAAGGACCACACTGACCAAAGTGCTGGTTCTTCTGGATGCTAAGTACCTCCCACATCTAACCACACTGGGCAGGAGTCTGCTGCTTAGTTCGCAGAGAGGTGAAATGATCGTGGTGCTGAATCTGGGTTATTTCGATTGATACTGGAACTAGTGGGTGTTTTGGGCTCATTGGTTTGATGTGTTGATTATAAAAGATGCTACAAAGAAAACAGTGAAAGTGAAAATGACTCATTTGACTTGCTGACTAATTGCTGACTAAAGATTTCTTCAAAGACACAGAAAGTCGCATTTTACGTGTTAATGTTTTTTTTTATCCACACATAGTTTACTAGGTCCATGTTGCTTTTTTTGTTTCTTAAGAGTCCAGGCGTTGCTTGAGCACACCAAGTGATTAATGACAGAATATTAATTTTGGGGTGAACTTAACCTGTAAACAAATGTTATTTTTAACATTTGCCGATGTTTTTAAACATCATATCTGATACATCAGACTTTATCAGATTATACTATGATTTAATGAGAAAATGAGATTTATGGAGAAAAAACAGCTGAGACTGGGCAAAAATAAGCAATGCTGTGCTGCTATCTACATCCAAAAAGTCAAATGAAATTCTGAAAAAATATATGTAACTCTAGGGCTGGGCGGTATACCTTTTCATACCGAATAACGGTGTTTTTAAAAATGATATTCATGTTTAATCAGTGGTGGTTCTAGACAAATTTTACTAGGGGCCAGTGTTTAACCAGAGGGGCACATTGAAAAATGACAACAAACCTCGGGTTTCCCTTAGGTCCGCTGTCAGGCTTTGGTCGTTCTACGCTTATAGCACGGCGGGATTGATCTGTGTTCCCATAGGGTCTCAGCAGACGCAGTACAAGTGAAGTGTCGAAAGGGAACGTACAGGTTCCCTGAGACACGGGAATGAGTACTGCGTCCCTTGGCATGCTGCAAGCGTTTGTCGCTTCAGTCAAAGTAACCTAAAGCCGGCTGTGTGCTGCCCGCTTATATATATGCGGCCACGCCCCCTCAGGCGAGCTTCGGTGGAGCCGCAGCGATTGCATTAGTTCCACTTTTGGCGCTCGTGTGTAAAATCATAATAAATTCATACTTTTTTATTTGGTCAGCACAGAGGGGCCACAGGGGTGGCCAGGGACATATCTACATATGAGGCACGGGCCTCCCTAGGCCTCCGTGTAGAACCGCAACTGTTTTTAATATACCCCAATACCGGTGAGTGTATGCGTACAAAGCGTCGGGAACACAGAGCGGTGGAATGTTCCGCCGCGGGACATTGTTTGAGAGGGGGATTGTATTGCTGTGGTACCAAACGAGCTGTATGCGTCTGCATGAGAGCGGTGGAAGCACGGCCTGTGTGTGTTGAGCGGCGGTGACTAGCATGAATGAAGAAAATGTCACAGACAAAGAGGAGCCATGTCGGTTGTGTGGAAATACTTCGGCTTTAAAAAATCTGACGTTGATCAAACAGTAACTGTAAATGTTGTCGGGCTAAAGTTGTAGCCGCGGGAGGCAACACAAGCAATTTGCTTCACCACCTCCGCCACAAACATGTGCTGGAATATGAAGAATGCATGAAACTAAGATCTGCATCCTCTTCCACATCTGCAGGTAAACATGCATTGAAAAAAAATACAGTCAAATACCATGACACCGATATAATTTTGAAAAATACCGTGATATACATTTTTGGTCATACTGCCCATCTCTATGTAACTCAATATAAAGCTACTTTCATAGAATGCATTGAAATATAAGTTGTCAGTATGTATCGCCCAAATGTATTTCTTAATACAATAATATTTAAAGGCTTTTTTTTCATGCTGTTTTATTGGGGGGAGACTAAACATAATGCAGTATTTGTTGCCCACATTTTAACATGATTATATGAAAACTTAAATATAAAACACTTTTCATAAAATAAAGATTTCCATGTTTACGTTAACAAGCCTTTTACGTGCTAAAAAGTATAAACTATTATATGATAGAAGGCATGTAGTAAATGGTATACAGCAGTTTGTTCATCAAAAGTTTTGACCTTGGGGGCATAATGGCATTCGTCAATGGAACTATGCATGAATTTAATAAAAGTACAGTGAAATATATGGCTTTTAAAGACTGAGTGAAATGACATCAGCAGTGATTACACACTTAAAAGGTGAGAAATGAAGGTACTTAATTATGTGTGCGCATCTATAATTGACGAAGGTGATCATTTTTGGATGAAGTGACTCTGCGCTTTGTTTTGGGCTGTAGATGTACCTGAAAGGAGAATGTTTGATTTCCTGAGAGAGATTGTGATGGTGCTGGTAGTCTTTGATACTTTGCCATGCAGATCACAAGGCTGATATATTTTTCTGTTTGTGTGTGTGTGAATATGTGCGTTTCTCAGATGCACTGATTGCTTTTTAATCTGATTTGGAACATAAACTACTACCATTTCATCCCATAGTCCACGTAAAACTGAAGCAATGGCTGTTCACCAAATATATAGTTCTGCATATTGAACAGGAACTATTTAAATGTTAAACATTCATGCATCACCTTTACTAATTGCGATATGAAACGACATATCCCTGTGTCACATCAATACGATGCTACCATAGCAACAAAACTGTGCAATGGAATAATGCCAAATGTGCTTATTAGTAAATGTGAATAATTAATAGACATTCCTGTGTGGGTGGATCTGTTCATCTGTTAATTGGTTAATTGTTTTCTTTTAATGTGTTGTCAAAGGGCTGTTAAAACAGCCAAGTTTTTAACGATAAGAAAATTGCATTATTAGTGTGTGCATGTGTGTGAGAGCCTTGCTGTCGTGTGAAGTGTCTAGAAAAAGCAATAATGCTGATGGAAGAAAGCTGACCTCCTTGTCCCAGCTCTGCCTTTGTCAGCATGTGTGAGGTTGTGTGTGTAGCTATTTGTGTGTGTTGTTCACATGAAGAAGAAAAAACTGAGCATCAGGAAATTCTCATTTTCATGTAGCAGGAAGCCTGTACGAATTGTGATCAAAGTTCAAACATAAGTTTATGTATTTGTGTTTGAAAATGAGAGCTGTATGTGAGTGTGAATGTAAAGGAGAGGGCACTTGGCAAACCCTAGCAGCGTCTGATCAATAAGTCTATCCTTTATCCTTACTGACCGCTAGAAATAAAGGGGTTCACTCAAAGACATACACATATTTTTAAGTAGTAAGTGAAAAATGGCTGATATAAAAATTCAGTGTATTTTGTATAAAATATAATCCTAAATCACTAAAATGAAGATATTTATTTATATATTTTGAGTGTGCACGCTATTGTTTTCCACAAAGTTTGTTAGGTTTGAGTATTTTGAGATTTTGTTTTATGTTAAGTTAGATTATTTGTGTTTTTAAAGATGCAATTTGTGACCATTAGATGGTGGCCAAGGTGATCTAAATGTTAAAAATAGAGGAAATAAGCATTAAAAATATAATCTAATATCATAAATTTAAAAAAATCTAATATCTGGCTTGTGCATTGCTACAAAATGGTAAAAAAGAGAATATGTTTATATAATATGTTTTATATAATTAAAAATAAAGGCTCTCCTTTTTTGAGGACTCCAATATTCATACTTTATTCTAGATATGCATCTTCCTAGGTTTAGTTTTGGTTTCAAGCGAAGTTGATTAGGACGTTTGGTGACCTCTGCCATAAAGATTTAGATGATGTAGTTCGGCTTACTTTCATTTGTGCATTCCTTTAACAAACAAAGAGTTAATAAACTCATTATTGTTCGTAGGTGGTACCGGCTGCATTCGAAAACTGGCAAAAAGGAGAAAGAACGAGGGGAGCTTCAGCTGACCGTGCAGTTCACTCGGCACAACCTGACGGCCAGCATGTATGACCTTTCCATGAAAGACAAACCTCGTTCTGCTTTCGACAAGCTCAGAGAACGCATGAGAGCTAAGAAGCGCTCTAGCGAAGAAGATTCCTCTTCCGCCATCGTCCCTGGTGGATATGGAGCACTGGCACGCATGCGGGGGCGGCTGCCGAGTGATGGGGGCGGCGAGGAAGACTACGAGGATGATGAAGGCGGGGAGGCCCGCAGGAGTAAGATGAGAAGTTTTTTCCTGCGTGGGAGGTTGAGGAAGTCTTCAGACACGCGCTCAAGCACGTCACTGGGCTCGGAGAGCAGCGAGTCTTCATCACGGGGCGGCAGCCTCAGCCCGACGGCAGGTATCAGCGTGGTGGTCTCAGATCTGTCCAACTCTCCGAGTAACAGCAGCAACCTGACTGCAGACAACAGTCCAGGTATGCACAGCAAAACCAGGGTGTTTTTCTTTTAAATAATATGTATTTTTATATATATATATATATATATATCTGCACAACTTAAACCTAGTTGATATAAAGTTAATCTTTAAAAAAAGCTTAAATTAGGGTTACAGTGAGGTTTTTGCAATGGAAATGAATGGGGTCAATCTATAAACTTTAGAATGCACACATTAAAGTGCCAATAAAATGCATATTCCGGTTCATAATCTAATTTTTGAAGTCTGCTACATCATATTTACGTGATTTAAAGTTCAGGAAAAAAATTACAAACTAATTGTCTGGTGACACATACCAAAGTCACTTTTTTAAGGAAAGTCTGTTCACTCGGATGACATATTTGCAAGGCCACCAGGCAGCTCAAACAAGACCAAGTGCTATCTAAATAAATGGGGGATTACTGAAATATCAAAAACAGTGCACTGAACTTTGCAGTTAAATTACATGTTTCAGGAACAACATTTGAAGTGAACTGCCCCAACAATGTTTCCAATGCCCAAGTAGCATTTAAAAAGCAAATTTCTCAAGCCAGACCAGTCAGTGTACAAGCTTCTGACTGCACACGTGCATTGACCAGGTCCAACCTCTGGTTTCTATTGTAACCGGAGCTTCTAATGGTTGCTGCAGTGACTTTACCAATCAGTGATTGGTAGATTGGCAATTTGTATTTCTATATACATACTAGTTGATTAGGCTGCTTAAACTCAAACCCTTACCTACAAGTTCAAATTTAGATCTGCCTCAAGAATTTTCTTTGTTGGGTAAACTATTCCTTTAAGGCCACATAATATAAAGTGGGACCAACATCTGTTGTTTCCTTTATTACATCACAGATTTAATAAAACAACAATGCTATTTCTCTTTCAGAACACACAGTGGCTCCCTCACCACAGGTGTCTCCTGTCAGACATATGATGTACGACATCAGCTTACCAGTGCCTCATTCTGTTACGTTAGAGAACGACACCCCTATTCTGCTTCCTTCAGTGTGGGTGAACGGGAATCCAGTGGAAACGTCTCCGCTCACTCACCATCCACCATCACTCGTACTACAACAACCTCAACCAGAGTCAACCAAACCAGTAACTCATTCAGGTCAATCACAGGCATCCACGCTGCCAGCCAAGCCCCAGAAAAGCCAGTCATCTCAGCTAAAATCTCAAGAGACACAGCTACCCAAGTCCCAGTCAAAGCCAAGGCCCGAGCCCCTGCTCCCAGCCCTGGGGGTGCTTCAGAAGGGCTCTCTCTCCCTCTCCCTGCAGAACCTCTCTCGCCGTGGGGAAGACAAGCAGAGCGGGGGCCCTGTGGATGGCCGTCGCTGGTCCTTCGATAAACCCGGAGAGGAAGAAAAAGCCGCCATCGTAGCAGCATTAGAGCAAGCTGGAAGAGTTACAGATGAGGAGGAGATGGAAACAGTGATACCTGCTGGAGAGACAGAGACTCAGAGCAAAAAAAGGAGGGGCCTGTTCTCACATGGGAAAGGTGATTCGGCTGGGAAAGGACCAATCGCGAGCAAAGAGGAAGCAGAACGTGCTCAACCACTTGTAGAAGTCAAACATAAAGGATGGTTCAGCTCCAAGGACTCGCACAGTAAACCCAGGTAAACTTATCTTAGCCGATTTTTTTTGACAGAAAGGCTAAATAGAAGTGTGTGCGTGTGTATTTGTGGTTCAGTGAGAGTTAACATCGTGTCATGCAGCTATAGATCTGGTTTCAGCATCTGCATTGCAGAGGGAGGCGTTGCCTGGAAACCTGAACTCTTGAGTTGCTTCCTTTAAGTTTCTCTTTCTTATACTCTCTCTCTCTCTCTTTCACACTCGTTCTCCCCCAATACAGAGATATGATTTCTCCATTTTAATCAGCAAGTGCTATTTTTGCATTGCAGACAGATGGATCTGAATGTGTGTGGGAGTGTTTGTGTTCGCTATGAATGGGAGGAGTCACTCAGTTTAATTCTGTCACTGACCTAAACCAGTATAACTGCATTCTTGTTTCTGTTGTAGGTGTGTATGCTGTCCATTGTTTGGTAAATATTTTCTTTTTTTCATGGGTGACGGTAGATCACACTCAGTTTTTTTTTTTTCCAGAGCTTTGGTTTGGGTTTTTGTAAACGGGGAAACACCTTTTCATGTTACGTCAGCTGATACGTGCACACACATGATCATAAATGGATACATGACCCTATAGGATTTTGCAAATTCAACAAATCCCTGTGCTAATCTTCAATTTTTCAGCAAAAACCTAAACGTGAAAGGGAGGAAGAAAGCCTTATTAGCTAATTAAAATCTGTGAATTCCAAGAGTATCAAATTCATCTAATGTTGAAAGTTTCCTGCTGATGTCTTGGAGCAAATTGCACACTGAGCATCATTATGCTGTAAGCACTCTGTAGGGCACTTGAAGTGAGATTACTCAGAAGAGAGCAGCATTACTACTTATATCTGCACATTTGGTACATATGCGAAGACGTCAATGACACTTTATTCTAAATCCTATTAGTCAAAAAGCAATGGAATACAATCTTGCTTATAGTATTGTCTTGGGTTTTGAAATTTCAAAGAAGACCTTCGCCTTTTAAAAGACCCTACTAGGGCTGTGTCATCATAAACTGCAAAAGCTTTCATTCAAATGACCGTCTTCTGAAAACTTTGTAAATGGCATTTTAGAAAGGGCCCTTAATGATCCTACAAAATGCACCATATGTGCTCATAGTCTGTCAAAAATGCCTTTTGGAATTTGCTTCTTAATAGCTTTAAGATCAAAATTAAAGGCCTTGACCATGATTTATGGTAGGATTACACGGCAGAACACAACAATTCTGCAAATAGCCCTGCGATGCAGTAATTTGCGTCCCTTGAAATCCTGATGGAATTGAGATAAATGTGTTTATATAAATAGACCTCAAAGACAATATAATCTATACTGATCGAGTTATTATTCACCCATGAAATGTCCCATAACAGGCTAAATCTTTATGACTAATGACCCATTAAATGGAAATAGATTAAGCCTTGGCCTAACTTAAAAACAGTTTCATTTTGACAATCACCATTTACAATGCTATTTAGCTCACAACTGTTGTTAATCTTTTCCCAAGCAACTGGCTTCTAGCATGTTTTTATTATGTCTGTGACATCCAGTTCAAATGGTTTCATGGAAATGTCCCTGAAATTCAGCTACTGTAACATGTCAAATTCCCCGTCCAATCACATGCCTTCATGTTTACTTGCCTAAGGCAAAAAGTGATTTTGTTTGTGAACTTAACTATATGGGCCTAGATGTCACTTGTTTGCTCAGTCTTTCTTTTTTCTGCCTCTCACCTCTCCCTCTGATATAGTTGGGTGATTATGACCTTTCAAACATTTCTACGTTTCTCAGAGTAGAGCAGGTCTAGCCAGATACTGTGTTCGAAATATTATGCCACATGACAAGGCAATACTGCAGAGGTATTTCTTTGAACAGCAAAAGATACAGTACACACAATTTATTAAACTGTATTATATATAGGAGTTATTATGGTCTATATGCACTCTGGGAAATTTACCTGATGCTTTAATTTTATGCTTTACATTTCCTGATGCTTTAATTTTATACTTCACATTTCACCGTAGATGCCATCAGTATATCACGTATGCATACATAAAAAGCCTGTCCAAAGTATGCATGCTGCTAGATATGATAATATAGTATTTCGACCACAGCATGGCCTGTATTTACAAGATCTAGTTTTTAGTTGTCTTTTTGTGGTGTTTTTTTCTCTTATTTTGGTTGTTGGTTATATTGTGTTTGAAATAGATTTGTACACAATTAGTACTCGTGCAGTGCTGTGGGACATTAGTCTCTCTTATCTAAAAGTTTTCACATTTTGGACGGTGAAGGTCATTGCTTTTGGTTATCAGTGTTTCTCACCGTTATTATGGGTTTAGTGGAGGCCACAGTCACTAATGGTGTTCACTTTATATACCTTCCTTTCACAGCTCACTGGTATCTCCTCAGTCAGACTCAAGTGCCTGTACAATCTGTCCCATTGTACCCTTGACCTTTAATGACCCTTCACAGAGCATGGCTGAAAAAAACACTAATCTCTTCACTTCTCCCCCACCCTTTTTTGATGCCAATCCGTTCCTCCCCAACACACAGCAAAATCCATTCATTCAAGAGCTTCCTTCTGTTGCTCCTGTAACTGATGTGCCCTCTCTGTTTAGCTCAGCTCACTTGCAGTCTGACAGTAACGCCACCCCAGATTTGCTACGGACTGGAAACCAAAAAGAGCCTTCCCAAATAGATATCTTCTTTGATCCATTAATTTCTCACTTCGAGGGGCTGACAGAAAAGGATGACTTTGAACATTTTGCCAAGGATAGATTGAAGTCAGAGGAGGTGAATGAAACAACGAATTTGGAAACGCCAACTGCTCTCTATTTGAAAACAAATAATCAAGAGCCCTCAGGTGAATTGGGTGGTTTAATGGTGTCGAATACAAATTACCCAACTGATTTAGGGCAAACTGCTTCAGCAAGTACAGTAGAGACAACTAAGGAAGCGGCTGCCGACACACCTCAAGTTTCAGGAAGTGATGTTAATTATATTCACTCTAGTTCTAACAAGCCTGACCTGGCCGCTCATGAGGTGCATGTCTTCCCAGAACTTGATTTAAATTCATCTGAAATTTCATTGACTGAGAATTCCAGTGTAGAGTTTTCTGAACTGAATAGGCTTGCATGCCCTTATCCTGCACTGTCATCTCAGTCCAAGAATGAAGACTGTGCTGGTGACACAACTCTTGAAGACCACCCAAAGACCAAACAAAATGCCAAATTAGATGACACGCATCCATCAGCATCAAAAGCAAACACTATGGAACTTCCTCTGAGTATCTCCTTTGAGTTGAATCCCGAAACTTTAGAGAGGCCTGAAATGTTACTGTTTGCTGACGATACTGAGTCTGTCCGTGAAGTTCCTACACCACTCTGTGGAGACAACAGCTCAGGTGACTCCCTGGAACAGTCATCAGTGAAATCGGATTCCTTAGGTGGAGTCCTAGACCACCAGTCTATTGAGCACCATTTTTCTCCACAGTCTGACATCATTCAAAGTAATGTAATACAATCCGATGAAGAATTTTGGGGATCAAATGCCTCACTCTTTCAAAATATGGCGGTAAGTGGAAAGTCCCTAGTTGAAGCCACCGAATCTTCAGTATTCAATGTTCAGTCAGGACAGAGTTCCCTTGTATCATCTGCTCTGCCAGTGAAGAATGGAGAGAAAACACATGCAATCATAGACACCTTGCCACAGAATGATCCTGGAAATGGTATCTTAGAGGGTGTCAGTAGTAAAGATATCTGTTCTGAAATTGGACACTTTGTTCCTGAGAACCTAATTGATGGCCCTTTCTTTCCAGTACTCCCAAAATCTAATGACATGCAGGAGGACAAACAAGAGAAAGTCAGTGAATTGCCAGATTGTCCATTTAAGAAAGATAATCTGGTAAGTCAACTCAGTACCATCAGTGAAGAGGAAGAAATAATGCCTTCTAGTAGATCGACACTTCCTGTAGGATACCTCCATCCCACCACTGGAATTAGATCAGGGACAGAGGAGGATGCATCAGATCTGAACTCAGTGCTCTCACCTGGTAGCGTGCTTCTCCACAGCATGTACAAGAGTGCAGATTCAGACCAGTATCTTACTTGTGTATCTCAACAGGATTTCCCAGTCTCCCCTAGCTTAGAGCTCACACAGGAAGTGAAACCAAGACATGATCTTTCTAAGGAAGACACTACAAAATTTGAATCCTTGCCAAACCATATACCTAATGTTGTGCTACAAGATGACACATCTGCAAGTGGCATACCAAAAACATTCATAGAAGAAAACATTAATCCTTCTCCAGAAGCCTTACCAAAAGAAAAATCTCTGGATGTTCTACCAAATAATTCCGTATTGGACCTCCTGCCAGAAACTTGTACCTTTCCTCTCAAATCAGCCCCCTCACTCAATACCTCTGAAAACATGAAGTCAAATTTTGATGAAAAAGTGCTACAGTGCAACCCTTTAGGGGACATTGTTCAGAACTTTCCCATTGATATGTCGCCAATTGTTGTGACCTCAGAAATGATAGCCGAACTCGAGGCTCAGCTTGCAACATTCGATACAGACACAAGTCTCGTAGATGAGAGTAAAACCTGCCCAAAAGATGGATCCTTTAATATAGAACCTTTGGGAATTGTATCAGAGGACAACATGCATTCAGTCCAGCTGACTGATTCTAATGCATTTGTATCTAATTGTTCATCAGAACACACCTCCAGTATTACTCAGGACCTTGTCATAACTCATTCTGACCTGAAAAACATCTTTTTACCCCAGACAACTGAAATGCACCTCCTTAGTACTAGCAAAGGTGTGGTTGCAAACTCTAAATCAGCGAACACTCACAAAGACCCAGAACCAAATGCTAAACAAACAGAGAGTCTAGACGTAAAAACTGATTTCTGGACAACTCCAGCTGTTCCGCAATCTGTGACACCTGACTTATTTCCAGTGAACTGGCCCACTGTTTTCCAGCCATCAGCCCCTTCACCCTTCGACCAGCCAAATCTGGCTTCAAGACACGATCGTAGCCTTAACTTTACATCATCTTTGTTCGACGTTTCACCTGTAGCTTCCTCAACACCACATGTAGCAATAGACACTAATGCGCTGCCCCAGCTATTCCCCTTCCCCACAATTCCCCGTACCCCAGAGGTGCCACGTCCAGGACCTGCTGCTCCTCTTCCTACTGAGCAGGGTGTAAATTCTACAGCATACAATCCTTTTTTCCAGGATAATACACATACATCTGATCATCAGAGCAGGTGAGGTCTCCAGCTTTGTTGTTGTTGATTTTCTCAAGGTCTTGATCTTGCACTGGTATTCCTTGGGCTCACTGGTCACTTTCACTCTTTGCAATGGTCTTCATTGATGTTTAAAATTTTGCTTAATAATATTGCACCAATACCCTTACAAAACACCATTTATTGGCTGATACACATAAGACCACTAATATATGGTTCATCCATGCTATAAATATTGAACCATATAAAGGTTACAGCATCTCAAACTAAGGTTCTGCATGCTTCTACCATTGATATCTTGGCCCTATCAATAACTACAGATTTCCTGCTATTGCAAATCAAAGGTGCGAGGTATGTTTCTTGTGAAAATGGTGTTATGGGGTTGGGCAAGGTGTCTTTTGGGATGTCTTATTATATGCAGCAGTCAATGCGCTCCACTTTCTCGGGTTGCAGGATGATTCTTCCTCTTCATCCACATCTTCTCTCTTGTGTTAATTTGTTTGTGGTAGCAGCATGTCTCCTGATTTCTCCATGGACAGTCACACATAGGCTCACACTCTCTTGTGGATCCTACAGTAGAGATAGGGGAGCCTCGCTTCAATTAGCAGGTGTTAACCTAGTGAGCTGTGAGCGTGTGTTGTTGAGTCCACAGGAAGCTTGCCTAAGTAAATTTGAGTTTATATGATTTTTGGTACTTGGCTTGGTTTCTTGCATATTCTTTTTATTCTGTTACCCTTACTTTATCTGGTCTAAGAGGTTGTAGGATAGTGACCAAAGACAGCATTTCTTTCTTTCTAGAGATCTCCTGTCTATCAAAAATAAGGACTTTTTAATGGAAACGTCTTAATTGGTGTGCTTTTGTAAATAAATTCATTGACTCATTATATGAAGCTGTCACCATTGTTTATAGCTCTCTTTCCCGTCTAATCTTGCTCTGTCATTATGTCTTTTAGTCCACACCCAGTGAAGCCATTGACACCTCCTGATGAGAAAAGGTCAGAGGGTCGCTCAGTACTAGAGAAGCTTAAATCCACCATTCACTCAGGACGAACAGGCCAGGATGCTGACAAGAAGGTACTGCATGAGTATAAAGCAATCTGCTTTGTAGATAATTTATTTGCAAAATGTATTAGATATAATTTTTTACACTACAGTTTTAAAAAGTTTGGGATTGGCATATATATATATATATATATATATATATATATATATCTTTTATGCATTTGTTTGGGGGAAAAATAATGTGACATTTTACAATTTAAAATAACTTTTCTATTTAATTAGATATTTAAATGTAATTTGTCATTGTGATGACTGATTTTTTTAGCATTATTACCCATCATAATATGCTGATTTGGTGCATTTATTATTAATGTTGAAAACACTTGTTGAAACCATATTATACAACATATTATTTTTGTTGAATAAAATCAACAGAAACATTTTTAGTGCTGTCAATCACGATTAATCGCATTCAAAACAGATTGTTTACATTATATATGGACTGTACTATATATTTTGTATATATATATATATATATATATATATATATATAAATTATTATAGATTTAATATATAAACATAACATATTTCTCTTAAATATGTGCATGCATATGTTTGTCTTTATATATACATAATAAATATACACGGTACACACACATATATTATGTAAAAAAAACTTTTATTTTGGATGTTATAAACATAATTACAAACCAAACGTAATCCAGAAGTGTTTTTTTTTTTTTGTCTTCCTCGTTTTAGCAGCTAGTGGAGGGAGGAGGCACGTACTATCACCTAAACCACAGCGAGCTGGTGAATTTGCTGATCCAGCGGGATACTGAGCGCATGCTGGAGCGGGAAGAGTACGAGAAGCGAGGGGCGCTGCTGGAGAAGCGCGAGACTGAGCTCAAGAAGATGAAGTTCCTGATCAAAGATCTAGAGGATTACATCGACACGCTTCTTGTACGCATCATGGAGCAGACCCCCACGCTTCTGCAGGTCCGCCCCAAGATGAAATGATACAACAATCCTGGGTGGACATCACAACCCTGCACTGCTACAGCAACCACATAAATGTAGAGCTATCTGGCGCTAAGCGATGGGCATAGAGGAAATGGCATAGATGTGGTGTTCTTAACTGTGTCCAAAAATACCTGTGCCTCCGCTGAGGTCCGTATGCACTGCAGGTTTGCGTTTGATGGTAAAGGTCGACACTCTGCTGCTAAACTTCAAAGCTGGTAGGATCCATTTAGACAAGTGTCAGCTGATATTCACTCACTAGACATGTCACTAAGACACACGCCAGTCCAGCTATGTACCAAAACCACCTGTCAACCGAAAGGAAGGCATGACCGTGACATGCCAGTCTTCTAGTGCTAGTGTGAATGGTTTTTAATGTACGAAGAAAAACATCGATTTATCTTAAGTTTCTTCTATCACGTTTTTTCGAAACATGTACCGCTCAGCTGCTTGAACCGAGAGCAAACGAGCGAGTTTGAGATCACTTGAAAGTGTGCGAGAGGGAGCGTGAGACGTGGAAAGCAGGAATGCGTTTCGAATCTGTTTGTGCCTCCCTTACATGTCTTCCGCACTTTACTTAAGAGCTTAAGGGTAGAGAGGCCCACACCAGCTGACCTTCTCGCTTCGGTTTGTAGGTCAGTGTCTTTCCTCTCCCTTCCTTTGCTTGAGTCAATGCACGTACATCGCTGCCAGTGCTTTCAGGTGTAATGAATGGGATATATATACTGTATTCATTGCATATATGCTCCTCTGACAAAATGCCAAATGCTGCCTTATCATACAGTATTTTCTCCATTCTGTTCTCGCTGAACTCATTCCTTTTAATTAGATTGCACATTATAATTACAAAACTAATGGCGGAGGAAACTTTCCAACGACTGTTAGGTATCGAGATGAACAAATGGATCTGAAGAGAGAACGAAAGCCATGAAAACGGCAAATGCCAGAAAGGATTTGCTCTAAATTAACGTTACAGTATTCTCAATACCGCAACGGCTCTGTTAATGTAACTGTAATGTAATTCTGGTGTTTCTATGATGTCGCCACTATCAGTGTTGCCACTGTCTGTGTACAATGTAGCACTATATGTAGATGTGTGATAGAGGCGTAGGCCGCAGCACTTTTAAACCTCACACCGAGGCATTTACAACCATTGTTTCTCAACAACTTAAGAAGTGCACGTAGTCAAACGCACACGTTCACTGCACAAACCAATCATCCTCAAAACGCAGGATATTCGTGGTGTTTCAGTGCTAGTCCCTGCTAGGAAGCTCAAGATCGATCAAGAACAGAAGCACTTAAGGACTCGTGTGCTCAGACTGTTGAAGGATTAATGAATGTTCATTTATTATGGCTTAATGTAAAAGTTTACAATTTTTCAAAAATGTGTTACATTTTAATCATGCAAATATCTATTTATGTGTTTTTTTCTTTGTGGCCAGGTCTTTTGTCACCTTTTCTTTTGGGTGGTCTGAAGGTCTGTACAATGCGTTCATTTATTTTCGTATTTCTTTAAATGCTGTCGGTGTACATCGGGATTATTAAGGTCAGTAGTAACAGAAAGCAATAGATGTGAAGGCCAGGCTTTTGCAGAAATTAAGAGATTCATACTTTTTTAGGGTTAAACAGATGGAATGTTATATAAATATGTGCTTATAGGTTGCCACTGTGTTGAACAGCAGTTTATATAAATATTCACCAACACACACACACACACAGCCTGCAGCCTAGTAAGAAGGCGTGTTCAAGTGCCCTTGGCTGAATGTTATCATGAGATGTCATGAGATGTGTGTGTAGAAGAAGATTTGTATGCTTTTAATGGTGAAGATGATAATCAAAGCTACATTTTATGTAGTACAAACTCTGGAACTTGCAAATAAAAACCTGTGTTTACTATACTACATTTCATTTTATTTTTTAGAAGTCTGGAATGTCTTTTTCTTTTAAGGTCATTTAAAACCTAGATATTTTTTAAAGAATTGCAAAGGGTTTATTTTAAAGTTGTAGGAATGCATTGGTTAGTGGCTTGATGCCCGAATCCTCATTCTTAAGACTACAGGCTTAACTCTTCCTCCTCTGGTGTAAATTTCAGTGGATTCCTGTCACAATCGAAATAAAAATGGCTTAAATTAACTTCACGTATCAAGTAGCATTTATGCACCGAACATGATGGATGTGTTCAGTGGAACCATTTGTTTTAGGTGCAAAATATTTGAAGTGCTTCCCTGAGGTGCTGTTTGGGTGAAGTAACACGAGTGTCCACTGGAGGTTGTAATGTATTCTTTTTATCAAATGCCTCATCTGAGAGATGTTCAATTGACTTTTGGTGTGCTCTTAAGCATCTCTGCTAAAGAAAAGGTCTCTGATGATGAAATAAACTTTTCACTTTGGGATGCATTTCTGACTGTCCTTATTTGATGTGAAGATAAAGCTATGGTTCACAAAACTATTTCAACACTGGTATATTGAGCAGTAAATGCAATTGTTTTAGTTAAAAAAAAAAATTTGCTTCAAGTTCAAACTAAATCTAAATGAGATTTCCCTTAGAATAATTAGTTGACATTTACACTATTAGTCAAACAAATCATATGTTCTATAAAAATTTAGATTTGCTCACACTGATTTAGGCATGAACCCTGAGTAATTTGCAAAAAAAAAAAAATACTATTGCACAGCATTTAGACGAGCTATTAGAGGAAATACTTGGGTAAATACATTATAAGGTATGAATCACACCCTTTACAGGACCAAGGTCATAATAACGACTTAATCGTATGATGTAGCCTAGTTAAGGCAGCTGAAATACTAATTTATTAATAAAATAAGAGCACGGATTCACAGCAAATTTACAAGCTACTCTTAAATGATATATCCTTTGACCTGTTAGAAAACAACATTTCCCAAAATGCATTGATGCGGATGAGTCGACCACTTTGAGGGAACTTTGCGTAACTTCGAGATCTCCGTAAGTTCTCAGTAAAACAGCCACCGACTGCACTGTACGCCTGGGAACACCTGCCATGCCTGCATCGACGGAGTACCCTCCGTTTAGACTCGGCGAGTCTCGGTTTGATCAGGTAAACAACAACCGGACAAGTGCATAGGAAAGTGAGACTTGTGCTTTTGCGTCAGGGAGAGTTCTTCAGGCTTACTGCAGGCGGGTTCGGAGACGCTTGTCGGGTTGTAGAGGAAACGCATTTGCTGTTTAAATGAGATCAAGTTTACTTTTCTCGCTAAAATCAAATAAGTTCACTGCAGCGTTTGCTTCTTCCGCCCTCACTCCCTGTTTAAGTCGCATTAACAGTGACCTCTGTTGGTAACATAAATGCTTTGCAAAATGTGAATAAATCAAGAATAAATCAAGCGCATTTTATTTATATTATTGGCAGGACTTTAAATAAATCCTTAAATAATAATCATAATTATTATCTTTACTAACATCAAAATAGCACATAATATATAAATACTTATACTTATAATCTAATCTAACGTAAGTATTAAAAAAAAAAAAATCCATACTTTTGAGACCTTTTGAATACGTTTTGACATTCTTTTGGGGTTCACAGTCCCATATAATTAGCACCCCTTCAATTAATTATTTCCGAGCTTCTGAACTAAGATAAAACGTCGTTAAAAACTATTTTGTGCCAAAGCTAGTTCATTAACAGTTCTGTTCTCAGTTAAAACGTGGAAACCGGAAGAAAAAAAAAACTATTTAAACCATTTTGTATGCATTAGTGACTCAATAACTTTAACCTCAAAGGAAGAGGTAATTTATTTATTCATTTATTTATTTATTTAATACAGATGATTCACATCTGCTGTTATTGCTCCAGCGGTACCGTCCTTCATACGTGTAAAGGACCGTCTGTCAGACGTGATAAACACAGAATTGCGTGCTGCTTTATAATCTTGCATTCCTCCTAGCGCACACACATTTGAACATTTTAATTGCTTTGGAAGAACTTTTTAGGTCTACAGATCAGGCAGCAGACAGTTGGTGCGCGCGCGTAATGAGGCGGACACACCTGGCGCGCGAAAACAACTGGTTTGGCCCTGGTGTCAGAGTCTGCATCAGCAGCTGACTGCCGCGTCTGGAGAAAGTTTCTGGGACCTCAGCGTATCATTTAAGGGAATTGTAAAGATATGATTAATAATCATGATTATTAATCACAGAACTTAACAGTTCCACACAGACCTGACCTTCAAGACAAGAAGTAACTTAGTATTTTTGGAATTCATTGATTAGGTGGAAGTCATCATTTGCACAGACACAAATACAGGAAGAAAGTGTATCATTAACCAACAAACAGGCCTAGTACAAGTGAAGTTAATTTACTTTTGTTACTATGTTGGAATTATTATCCTCAGAGCAAAAACCTCTTGCTCTGGTGTTCTTGCTACTTTTTCTCAATTTGCTAAATTTTTAATGTAAGAAAACTATAAACAAAATCTTCAAACATTAAATTGAGATGCATACAAATTAGCCACAAATTCAAAATTACGTACTATATCATGAATTGCTGTGCCCTTGTGAAAAAAAATCTATTTTAGTGTATTTGTGTTGTATTTCTTGTTGCAACAGTACATTGCAAATATACTAACAAAAAGTTTACTAATTTTAAATATATAAAAAGTATA
>JAUMHQ010000070.1:7066647-7079594 GCA_032361165.1 Enteromius paludinosus
TCATAATGTTCTTTTAATACAATAAAAATACACTTTAATAGCACTATTCAAGCATGCAATTATCTCACACAGGCATAAACTTAAAGTGTACTAAGTATACTTAAAGTTGTCTCAATTTAGCACATAAAAGTACTCTAAATACACTTAAAGTTATGCTTTACTACAACTTAATTACAATTAAAATATATTTAGCACAAAATTAGTATGTCAGAAATAGCACACTTAAAATGAACTAATCATTAATACATGGCTGCAAGTATACTTAGTAAAAAAAAATTTCACTAGGGTGAGAGTGTTGTTTAATTCTCTACATGATAATAGAGTGCGTTTTGTCGTTCTATTTCTTAAAGTTTTGATGTGACTTTCAGGGTTCATTTCAAG
Organism: Enteromius paludinosus; assembly: GCA_032361165.1. Taxonomy (NCBI): domain Eukaryota; kingdom Metazoa; phylum Chordata; class Actinopteri; order Cypriniformes; family Cyprinidae; genus Enteromius; species Enteromius paludinosus. The sequence continues at coordinate 7,067,029 of JAUMHQ010000070.1, forward strand.
GAAGACTAAGACACTTCCTGGATGTGATCGACCCTCGCACGCTCTTTGTTTCAGAGGTAAGCAAGAGTCTTCTGACATGTAAGCCTCACATCATTTGATGATTTGTATGTGAATGCTGTTTTCACTGTTATTTTTGTTTAGAAACGTTTAAATGAATGCATGAAACTCTTGGATCAGTTCAAAAATGGAACTCTGCCTCCCCGTGTGACTAATGTGGAGGTAAGCTCGGGGCCCTATAAAAGATAATTTGGAAACCACCTTTGTGTCATAGGGCAACCATTTTTGTTTTCTTCCTGTTGTGGAATGGAAAGATTCCATTGATGTTAAATGTATGGAACCACAGATGTCAATAAAGAGCATTTTTATAAGAGCGCATTAAAGTTAATACGAGGTATATGTGAGCAGAGGAGCAAACATCAGCCCATCAAACTTCGAATTCAAATTACGCAACAAAATCAAACTGAGGATGTGATACTTGTAAACATTTCTCTCTTTTGCATGTTTTTCGCAATAGCTTTGGAAGGCACAGAAGATTAAACAGGTGAGTGTGAACAGCGATGAGAGCCATTTACAGGTTGCATCTTGGTGCTCAGTGTGACACGCACTCACAAGCTGTAGTTCTGTATAGTGGTGTAATGAGAGGAGAATTACGGCTAACCTCAGCATGGTAATTCTCCCATCAGCTCGCTCTCACCTCTTCTTCTCTCTCGTTTGCTCCTCTTCGTCCTGTCTGCTGTCTGTGGATTCATTATGTCCTCAGGCCATCATCCATCCAGACACAGGAGAAAAGATCCCCATGCCCTTTCGCATGTCAGGTAAGGGTGTGAGTGTGTTTTCATTGTGTGTGTGTGTGTGTGTGTGTGTCATGGGTGGTAGGCAGTTTTCTGCTTGTTACCAGCTCTGGAGACTGGAGTTAGGTGGTAGGGGGTCTCTCTGGACCGATCTGTTGGCAAAGGTCACACTCAGCTGGGCTCTGATTAAACCCTCTCCCTCCTGCTGTCTGGAAGTGTTGTTGGGCCACTCAGAAATAGGAGTATTTTAGTCTTCTGTTAACACCACTATTTAAAGAGAGAACAGATAGAGAGAGAGACCTGCCTGACAATTATGATGGCTGCCTCTGAACCATGCTATCTTTTATGAGTAATGAGGATTTTATGAATGTGTTAAAGGTCAGTAATAATGTCATATGAGAGTCTATAATCCTGATCATTAAACCAAACATGCCACGAAGTGTACTTCTGGGGCCTGATCCAGCCTAGTCGAATGTCAAAATTGCAGACTTTCATTATTGGATCAAGGGTTCATTTTCTCCTGAAATCATCTCAGTACACTTTTCTCCTTTTCATTTTAGGTTTTGTGCCCTTTGGTACTCCAGTGGTAGGTCATTGTGAAATGATATTCAACTTTTCAATCTTGTGTGGGTCATCAGATGAACTTTAAATCAATTCTTACTCTTTTATTTATAGGTTGTAGGCCTCCTTTTACCCAATCAGACATTTGCTTCCACCATTTTCTGGCAGGTATGGTATAGATGTGTTTTGTGTTCTTTCCAGATGCAAAGTCGATCTAAGCTCTGTTGTCTCGTTGTCTCTCTTACAGTGGCTGAACCAGAGCCACAATGCCTGTGTCAACTACTGCAACCGTAATGCATCTAAGGTATGATACACACTGAGAGGCCAGACTACTATGACCACCTGACGTTTGCAGGAAAATTAGCTATAATTTCAAGTTACTAGAGGGCCAGACCATTATAAATAGGGACGCAGGTTGTTTACCACGACAGTAGAATTATGAAGGATCATATTTTATGTTCACATATATTCTAAAATGATCATTACAAAATAAATAAGCTCTGTGACCAACAAAAGAATTTATGAATTTTACACATGTTGTATATCTTTAGAGATGACCTATTTTATGAATGCAATCATCAGAATTTAAAAACGAAGCATAGGCTATAAAAGAACACTATCAGCATCAAGTGTATTCATTTCTTAGTGCATGCATAATACCATATAAATTGTTGTAACACATGGTTATAACTTTTAGGAGTATGATTATGTATAACATGCAATGAACACCATGTTTTATAGATTGTAATAGATTATAATTCTCATTTGAAGTCTTGGCATCTTGTGATGATTAATTGCTAATCTTGATGTGTTTTTCTGTGAGGCTGTGTTAATTTCAGTGTGAGCTAGTTTACACTCTTTGGAAACCATTTCACAGTGCAATATGATTTTCTTAAAATTACTAAACGGATGCATCATAACCCCTTTATGATATCTTAAGCAGACATGTGACAATTTATAAATATTATGAGCATATTTTATGCCATTTTGGATAATTGCAAAACACTTACTTGTTTGTTTATAATAAAATACTGCTTATAAGTAAGTTACTGTGCAGATCATAAGCAATGTCAAGATATAATGCATTGTATCTGTCATTGGGAATATAATTTATTTGAAAATTTGAAATTTTAAAGGATTTAATGTGTTACAATAAATAAAAATATTGTAGTTAAAACCAAAATATTATATGATATATATAAATGTTGCGATTCATGGTTTCATTTGTAGAACGAAAGTAAACTTGAAATAACAAATAAGACCTTTTTGTGATGCCCTTTTTTTATAAAATACCACGCATGCATTATAATGAATAAGAATGTCCTTAGAAAGCATAATATATACAAGCTCCATAAGAAGCGTTACCAAAAATGCCATATTCATTCATTTATTCAATTAATTTATGTTTTCAGCCCACGCCAATGTCAACGTTTTTCCAGGGTTACCTCGGTGCAGTCAGCAGTGCAGTTACCATTGCAGTGAGTTCACATACATAAACTGTATCATGTAATGTTGTGTGCAGAAAAAATTTGAATTGCCGTCTCACGCTAACAGAGAAAAATATCACTCATGACTTTTTTATGTGACATAAATTGTAATAAGTGAACTGATGGAGGCTGATAGCATCACATACACACTGAGCCCTTTGCTGTATTTCACATTGCTGAAGCGCATATCCTTTTAGTCACGCCCCCTGTGTCCTCTAGAGCCAATTAGCTGCCCTGCTGGGTGGCAGTTTGATGCCCAGGGGCATGACAAGCAGAACCATGGTGACGACAACTACAAATGGCCCCATGCCTGTGAGAAATATGGGAGGGGGCCACTAATTAAAACTACAATCCCTCTGAAGACCCCTGCTGGGAAGGGAAGGGATGTGAATGGGTTTGATTCTCAGATGTTTGTTAGACGAGCCTTTAACTGGAGCTCATAGAGATGACCAGAGACTCACAAAGCAAGATGAGAAACAACTTAGCATAGCTTGTCATGACCTGCCACAATGCCCACTGGGAGTTATGCGCTTTTAAGGTCACTATGAAAACAACGCTGGGTTATATTTATTATTTTAGATCAATTTAATGTTTTATTGTTCACTAGGTTAGCAAGCGATTTTTTTTTATTTGAGGTGAAATTAAAGACAGATCTCTTAAACGTGGAACTGTCATTTTCTATGATTATGTGAGATGTCACTCTCTAAATAAAGGACTGATAGGTGTAATATGAAGTCAGAGCTGTGGCACAGTGGGTAATGAGAGTGCTCTACACGTGTAAAAACACATGTTTTCCGATCTGGCTTATGAATTAAAGAAAACAGTGATGAAAAAATTAAGTATTATAATAAAACATATATTGTGTGCGCACTGTTCAAAAGTTTGAAGTCAGTAAAAAGTGTCTTATGCTCTCTAAAGCTGCAATTATTTGATAAATAGTGCAGTAAAACAGGAAAATATTTTGAAACATTTTAGCGTGAAAGAATTAAAATGTAAAATAACTAATTTCTGTTTTAACATTTAAAACGTCATTCATATAGACTTATATATATATATATAGAAATTTTTCAGTAGCCATTACTCCAGTCTTTATGATTTCTTATGTGACAATTAAGCTCTTTGTGTGTGTGTGTTTGTCTGTGTGTGTGGCTTTATTCTGTCATTCAGACATTTTCTGCTCAAGAAACATTTTTTGTTATCAGTGTTGAAAACATTTGTGCTGCTTAATATTTGTGTGGAAAATTATATATATTTTTTTTTTATTATGTATTATATATAATTGTATATTTGCTAAAAAAACAAAAACAAAAACAAAAACATATATACATATAATTTTATTTTTTTATTATATATTGTTTAATATTTATTTTTTTAATTGAATGTGTGCACAGGTGGGGCTGAATCTTCTTATTAAAAGAGCTGAGCATTTCAGTCCAGCCACAAGAATCCTGGTCCAGAGGTTCATCCCGTTTCCCGCTGTTGGTATGTGCATGTGTGTGAGATTGTGTTTATGTGTTGATTTTCTGGCATGCACCGCTTAATCCGCCTTGTTGTGCTCATGACAGAAATCAAGCATCCTGTCATGCCGGTCTTGCTAAATTGCTGATTATTAAAGCATAAAACGATTGAGTAATGCACAATATTAATTAATGCCTACAGTTTTCAGTCAGCTCTTTTGCTGTCTGAAAGCTCACGTCTTTGCATTTGTAATGACACTCAATTTCTAAATGAGCATTAGTTCAGACTTTCATTAAACCGCAAGCGTTTGTTTATTGTTGTGTATTAGCGCGTTGTGTTGTGACTGATCCTGTTGTCAGAGGGGCCTGCTGCTGAAATGTTATCTCAGTGTTCCATTAGCGTTCTGAGGCTCAAACAGGTCCAGAGGGGCTGAGGGAGACTGTCCCACAATGCCTTGGGGATGCTTGGCTGTAATTAAATTGTTTTCGTCCCCCACCCCACCCCTTTAATTAAATCAGCAGGTTCCCCCTTCACCTCTCTGGGCAGGGGTAACGGGACCTTGTTAGCTCTCGGCTGCCGCTCTCTAATTGGTTAATTAGGCCTAAAGTGCTCTCTGTGTTAGCACCGAGTTCCCTGTCTCCAGGCCGCCATGTTGTTGTTTTTCAGTGTTTAGTTATAAAAGGCAATTAAATGGAACGCAGTGGAGACACAGTGTTTGAAATTTTTGCATTATTAGCTTTTATATACATTTTAAGTAAAATGCACATTTTTTTTGTTCACCTCAAAATGACATCTCGCACCTTTATACAGAGATTTTCATAATGTTTTTTTCCTCTGTGGGTGACGTATCCTTCATATAACATTTAGTATGTGTTTATGTTTCTTTGTTCTCCCTTATTTTGATTTTGCATGTGTGTGTGTGTGTGTGTGTGTGTGTGTGTGTGTTTAATTGGCCTGGGTCTGAACCCCTCAGAGGTGAATAGCTATTTACTCAGCCAATTAACTCAGCCCCACAACACTGCAGCACTGAACACTGATAACTCACAACACAAGGCCTGTAAATTAAAAATGCTTCAGGCTCTCTTTATTTCTCTGTTTCTCTCTCACTCACACACCCACACCAATCTCGCCACATGCCACAGATGATAATGCCAGCAAGTAAATCATTATTCTAATAATTTTTCCGCTTGTAATTCACGTGTGCACTTTGACATGACCATATGAATCTATTTTGTTTTATATCCAGTTAACCCCTCTTAGAGCCGACATTCCAGATCAAGAATGCTTTCCAGTTTAGATTGCTTTTATTTCAATATCCACAGGCGCTGACGGGTTATTACTTTTGTGTTATGTTCGTTCGGTAGTATTTTGATTGGGAGATTTTAGGGGAGATTGCAGTAAGATGTGTCACCCACCGTCTAGCAGACTGTATAAAAAATGTGTAGTTGGACATAGAAATAGGTTATACAGATTTTTAATGGTAAAATCTGTTTGCATGTCAAGATACCATCATTTTTATGTATTCTATATATTTGTGTGTGAGTGTGTGTGGGAATGATCATAATATGCACACAAATGCATACTGTTACATTCCTACTATTACTATACAGATACTTTTAAACTCCCCTCACATCTACAGAATTTGAGTAATGTGCAGCAAAAATAAAAAAATAATAATATTCATAGTTTTATTTGAAATTGACTTTTTTTGGCATCTTCCCCATTCAGCTTACCCTTGGTATGACACACCAAACTAATAACTAACTTTATTTTGCACCTTATTTCACAGTATGTGTTCTTACAAGTACTGGATAATATATAGTAACTATGTTAGGTTAGGGTTAGGTGTAGGTTCAGAGTTAGCACCTAGTTATTTTAATTACTATAAATAGCACATATTATGTATATGCAAAACAGAACTGTCCAATAAAGCGCTACTGATAATACTGTAAATTCTATATATTTGAGATATTTTTACCCTATTTGACAATTTATGTATAAATAGCACTGCTTATACCCCATTGTTCTATCCTACTGTTTTGATTTAAAATGCATTGAGCACATTGACTGCTTCTTACATTTCTTCTGATTAAAAATATCATGTCTGACAACAGAGCCCAATTCACATGATCCTCTGTGACTGGATTTAGATGGCTCTACATCAGATGGAATTGTATTCGCGATCAAGTCCTGTTTTCTAACTGCAGCTCTCCCTCCGTTTAGCGAGTGCCAACGTGTGTAATGTTTTGCTGATGCGCCACACGGAGCTGTCGGAGGGCATCAGCGTGCTGGATGACAAAGGCAATGTGGTGGGCACCTCAAAGCTGGCTGCCAGGCATGTGAGTATGGATGTTTCTGCACCCGCGAGGTGAAAGGTCACTGGCAGCTTTTGTGCAGTTGTAGTCTGATAAATGTCTTTGTGTTCAGGCTCTGATGGAGACATCTCTGACTCGTGTCGTGCTGCCAATGCCTGTTCTCCTGCTGCCGCCTTTAATCATGGCCATGCTGGAGAGGTCAGAGTTCTTGTGAATTTGACATTTCAGACTTGAGTTATTGTTACAGCACCATCGCACAGTTTACCTCAGATATCACACACTATGTGCACCATCCATATGTCCCGGTATATTTGGTGTTTCACAGTTTGATGTGATCACAAATTTTTCTGTCTCATACATATAACCTTAAAATGTACCAAATTCTCACAATTTTTTATGGCTACATAAATGTTTGGCTGTCAGGATCAAAATATGACAGTGGTAGTGATCTATGCAATATGCCATTTTCAGTGTTTTCTGAAGAATTAATCATGATTGGTTATGAGATCTATCAGTGAATCATAGCTTAAATTTCAGCCATTTCCTTACAGAAGTCAAAATACTTCAAATAAAGTGCATTAATTGCATGGACTAATATCAACCTTCCACTAAATATGCCACAGTTTAAAGGGGCCAGTAGATTTTAAAGTAAAGTAGACAGTAAAGACATTTGACCATTTCTGATATATATATTATTATTATTATTTTTATTTCTTAGTATTTCACAGTATTTCTGTTTTACTGTATCAAATAAATGTGAGATACTTAGTGAGATACTTCCTTCAAAAACACATCAACTCAGGGGAGTAAAAGAAATTGTACAAATTTAATAAGGTGATAACATTTTTGTTTTGGAACTATTCCTAATTTTTTCTACCCAGGCAGGAGAAGTCTATACGTAATATTAAGTCCACCTTCAAAATCTGATTTTTCTAGCATGTAAACATTAGTTTAGAAAATGTAACTTCTCCCTCTTTTAACTCCTTTTATAAATTGCAAGACGCACATTTCTGTTAAAGAGTGGGGTCAACTCCTCACCAGAATTTGATGGGTTATATGACTGCTAGACTATGTCGCAACCTCTTTAAATTCTTCCTGCTCTGATTCGCAGGTGTGTGCGGTTATGTGTGTGTGTGTGTGTGTGAGTGGCAGTAAATGGTGAATTCTCCTCTGCTATGCTGCCTGTCAGCTCACCCTCACTGGCTCTCAATGGAGCAAGAACAGGGCTGCAGGAGGGTCACTGCTTTGAGGGTGGGGCTGAGGGCCGGGGCTATCCTTGATTAATTAGAGCGCTGAGAGGAGTCTGTGTGATATATGTGTGCTGCTTAAACCTTTAACCTGTCTCTCTAGCTGAGTCCGAAAATGAAGACAGCTGCTTTGATGAACAGTGAGTGACGGCATATTTGCATTAAAATATGAAAATGGTTTCAGACTGTCTTGCAAGACGCAGCATAGAAATGATCTAGAGGGAAATTAAATGCGCTTTAGACATACATAACTAAGCAAATATAAATACAATACAATACACTAAAATTTTTTTTATTTACTTAGGTAAGTGGTTGCAATCAATGTATTTTAGCTAAAATAAATGAAATAATAATAAACTAAATAACCACTTACCTTAAAAAAATTAAGTATAATTATTTTCAACGGAATATAAAATATTAGTAGCAATTTACTTGAAGCATTTACATACAGTGCATTAAAAAAGCATGCTTAATGTAATAATTATGACTGTATATATATATACATTTTATAATTAATTGCTTTCATGAATAGTTGTAAATATAATATTGTAATATTTATCTATTCATGTATCTTTAATGCATTAAAGTACATCACAAACAACCAATTTCAGATGCAATAATTTTAACTTTGCTTACAGTATATTATTTATAAAAATACATCATGTTTTACATTATGAATACCTTTATAAGGCATTACCCATAAAGGCTTCAAGTAAAGTGTCACAAAAAATGAATGCCTTTAATGCTCATTTTTACATTTAGATATTTAATTCAATAGCGCATTTATATGTAATCTTTAGCAAACTACATGTAAATGGATTTTAGATTTAATCAGCTTTTTAATTGGCTATCGATCATAACATGACGTAATTATTGTGCCTAGGCATCATAGGCATCCCTGTTGTTCAGCTTCGACCTCTTCACAGGAGAGTGACGGATGAGTGTGTTGATTTATTTAGAGCAGTTGACGGACACGATAAAAGGTCTTTAACATACTTTGATCGTTTCCCCCGTTCCGTTCCTCTCCCAAACATACACCGAGAGAGAAAGAGAGAGAGAGTTTCTGGTGGCCAATTAAAGCTCATCATGCGTATGTGTTGATGAAGTCATCATTAGGCAGTCGCTGCCTTCATTAAAGCAGGACTGCTCTGGAGGACTCCTGCGGAGCACGCTATCCCACAACCCCCCACGCACTCTGTGGCCGGGGGGGGTTGGGGGATGTTTTCAGGGAGCAATCGCGCAGCAGAGGTTTGGGAAGTGTCAGCGAGCGCATTCGGTAAGAAAAATGGCGGGAATGCTCACGGCCTTGCCAATAACGTATGCAATTTTTTGTGGGTGTTTCGTAGGCTCCCTCTGCTGCAGAAGCGACCTCGTCTCGGGCTGCCCGTTCACAGCATGGTGTGTCTCTGTGCGTTCGGCCTAGCGCTGCCTGTTGCCATCAGCCTGTTCCCCCAAAACAGTCAGGTGAGCACTCGCACACGCCTCCCTCCATCCGCTCGCACTTTCTCTCCGTCCCTTTCTCTTTGTCTGCCGCGGAGATGGTTATGGTTTAAAATGGTGTTTATTAAGCTGTTCATCCATATGGTTACTGAACTGCAGACATATGTGCTGCCAACTACTTCTATTCCTCTCCCACCCCTCCCCTCCTCCTCTCCTCTCACTCTCTCGCTCCCTCTTTACACTTTTCCGAGGGTTCCAGACGAACGCTCCCAAAAAACTCCACTCCTGTCCCCCCCCCCACCTTTTCACACCCCACAGGATGTCTGTTTCAGATTCTGCCTCACACACTCACACACTCGTCGCCATCTGTTTCTGAGCAAAATATTGCAAGTTTTGGCCCTGGTTTGGATATTTACCAGTGCTCGCTGCTTCATTTTAGCTTTTTATGATGGCTGAAGTGTCAGTTTTGACTGTGAAAAATGCTCGAGGCTGCAAAGACATGGCACACTTTTAATTCTCATTTGATGGAACATTTCAAACATCTTAATGACTTAATGATTGCTGTGAATGGTTACCTCGCTGTAGCCAAAAGATCTGAATCTTAATGTCAGTACAAAAATCAAAACAGAGGGAATCATGTACGAGGAAATGTAATGTTACAATCTTTTCTTGGCACTTCTGTTAGCACTTAAGCTAAATTAAACGAACCTCATAGTTAGAGGTTAATGAAGCTATAAATGCAGTCCACGTATATGGTTGTTTGCGTGTGTTTGTCGTATTTTGACGGCACCTGTTTCCTGACTCTCAGATCCACGTGTCAGAGCTGGAGCCAGAGATCGCTGCTGCAACAGAGTGCAAGATCCTGACCTACAACAAGGGACTTTAACCAGTCTCTATCCAGAATGCTTGGCACTGTCCTTCACAGTAAAACTCTAATGTGAACAGAAAAATGCAAAGCGCCAGTACAAATTGTGATTGCATCTCACTGGATCGCTCCTGCTGTGTGTGAATGTGAATTCTCTCTCAGCCACACACAGAGACAGACTCGCACAAGCGCTAATCATCCTCTTTCCGTGCACTTGAACGTGGAAGTTGCAAATAGAGGTTTTCAGGATATTTACAGCAGTGAAAACAAGTATTCTTTTGAATTTCCCTGTGATGTACTTTGAATTTACATAATTACCAGCCTTCCCATTCAAGTTCTGTATTACCTGACTACAAAAGACTGAAAAATAAATGTTTACGAAGTAATTGTTTTAAAACAACGCATACATTTTGTTGTAATAGATTTCTTTTTTACACATAATTAAAAGTCCTTCTTAAAAAAAAAAAAAAAACCCAAATCATGCTAAAATCGAACCGGAATTAAACAGTAATTAATTACCAGTACCAATTGTAATTGGGTTTGTTTTTAACTCCGAATTGATCTACATTTGTGTTATTTTCTAATAATGCCTTTAAAAACGCATAATTTAATTATGTTTAATAATTAATAATTTAATTAAACTACATTTTAATTTAAAATTGATGAGTAATCTACATATGGAAAAATGTCTAACATATATATGCTATGCTCTATATTACTTAGTAAGTATTATGTGTTATCTTTCTGTAGAACAGTCATTATCATATATAAATATATATATATATACAGTACCCTCCGCTAATATTGGCACCCTTGGTAAATCTGAGCAAAGGTGTCTGTGAAAATAAATCTGCATTGTTTATCCTTTTGATCTTTCATTCAAAAAATGTACACAATTCTAACCTATCACTGAAGCAAAACAATTGAAAATGGGGAGAAAAACTCATGATGAAATAAATGTTTTTCTCCTTTACTTGTTGGCCAAAATTATTGGCACCCAGTTATTGTTTAGTCCTTTTCCCAAGATAATAGCTCTAGTTTTCTCCTTTAATGCCTGAAGAGTTTGGAGAACACCTAAAAGAGACATTCCTTCATCCAGAACCTCTCCAGACCCTTTAGATTACCAGCTCCATGATGGTGCTTCTCTTTAGTTCATCTCACTCCAGGTTCAGATCAGAGGACTGGGCCAGCCATGGCAAAAGCTTCATTTTGTGCTCAGTGATTAATTCTTGTGTTTATTATGATGTTTGTGTTTGGATTATTGTCCCGATGGAAGACCCGACCATGGCCCATTATAAGATTTCTAACGGAGTCAGTCAGTTTAAGATTTGTTATCTGTTGGTATTTGATAGAATCCATGATGCCACGTGTCTGAACAAGATGTTCAGGACCTCCAGCTGAAATATACATACTTCATTATACACATGGAGTACTTTTTATCCCTGTGTTCACCAAACACATCTGGAGTGATTGCTGCTAAAAAGCTCATTTTTTTGTTTCATCTGATCATAGAAGACAGTCCTATTTGTAGTTCCAGTCCTGTCTGACAACTGAACATGCTGGAGATGTTTATTGGATGAGCGAGGAGAATTTTTCTTAAACCCTCCTGAACAACATGTGCTGATGTAGGGGCTGTTTGACTGTTTTTTTTAAAGGTTTTCTGACCCTGAGACTCTCCAGCTGTGGTCCTTGAAGAGTCTTTAGCCACTCAAACTCCTTGCCGTGTATTAGGACGATAGAGACACACGTCCTCTTCCAGGTAGTTTCCTAACATTTTATGTTGATTTGGAAATTCTTAATTATTTCCCTGATAGTGGAAATAGCTCTGGCCCTTTTCTTAAACCCACTTCACTAATTGGTGAAGCTCAATTATCTTTTGCTGCACATCATAAAAATATTTGTTTATTATTTTCTCATTGTGTGGATGATTAAGGGATTTTGGGCATTGTTTTCCCTCCTATATATATTTCTGTGAAACAGGAAACCATGGCTGGATACTTTCATGTTCATAATCACCCTGGAGTGCTCAAAATTGTGAATATGAATGGGAAGGTACTTCAGAGATATTTTACTCATAAAAAAATTCTAGGTGTGGCCAACATGTATTGGTGAAAAACATTTATTTCACAATGAGTTTTTCCTCCCCATTTTCTATTGTTTTACTTTACTTGAATTTTGTATTTTTTTTTTTTAACAAAAGATCAAAAGGAAAAATAATGCAGATTTATTTTCACAGCCACCTTTGCTCAGATTTACCAAGGATGCCAATATTAGTGGAGGGCATTGCACATGTATAACAAAGAATAAATAAATAAATATATATATATATATGTATATATATATATCCACAGTTTTTTTTTATTAATTGGGTTTTTTTTTGGGGGGGGGGGGGGGGGGGTTTA
>JAUMHQ010000070.1:7079604-7113673 GCA_032361165.1 Enteromius paludinosus
CCCCCCCCCCCCCCCCCCCCCCCCCCCCCCCCCCCCCCCCCCCCCCCCCCCGTACGGGGTTTATTAATTGTTAAAAACTGTTTTTGCAAATTAACTCTTCTTGAATATATGTGGGTGTGTAAATTTATATATTGCAGATCCAACCTGGTTCCAGAAACATTATTCTATAAACGTTTTGCATAGGTCAGTATTAACTCAAATTGATCAGACTTCATCTGCAATGACCTTTTTTTTTTGACATTGGTTTTCTTTTTATTAGTACACAGCCGAAAGCACACACTCAAACATACGATAAAATCAAATGCTTATTCTCTTTTGCTTTGTTCAAGAAAATACACAGAAATGACTATCATGGTTAATGAACAGAAACAATATACACATATCTGCTTTCTTCTTTTTCTGTTTACAGATGATTGTATCACTGCTTTTATTTGGATGTGTTTGAGTTCCTCTGGCAGGACTGTAAAATAATTCCTGTAAACTTCTATTTTATCGTTAGATCCATCGCTAGAATGAGGGAGTGGACCTGTGTGTTTTTCTACCTGGTTGTCACGGGAACAGATCACAGTGGGCAGTAGTGAGAAGAGACATGGCATGAAGCCGCATGTAGAATCATTAACCGTGCAGGACTGCCATACACAGTTACACAACATGCACATGACCGCATTAATGAGGGTAACATTACTGCTTATACCTCTCTTTTTGTCAGCTTTTGCTTTAATTTCCACATCAAGAGAAACATCGTTAAATAAGTCTTTAATTTTATATGAAGTTCTTATGAGCGCAAAACAGTATGGACTATACCAGAAGGGCCTGGCTTAACTATTCTTATATTAAAATGTATAAAAAATACCAGTTTTGGTATAAAACGTTTTAGTAGCGCATGCACTGCTCAGTGTAATACACTTGTTATGACGCATACGTAGTTTGTTATAAGACTGCAACTGATTCAGTTTGCATCAAAAACGGCTGATGACATAGTATATAATAGTTCTTTAACCCAGAAGTCATTGAGGTTCCTTTCAAAACAAGCAGCCAAGTACGTTCCACTAGAGTGCTATTCTACATCAACAAGCTTCTGTTTATCTTCCATAGCTTCTCCATTACACAATTGCATGCTTAAAGGAGTTCACACTGCAAAAAGATGTGGTTGTGAGAATTGTATCCTAAATATTTGATAGCAGCAAGTTTTATTGATCGATCTTAAAGCAACAGTAAAAATGTATATTTCTTTTACTGCAATAATGTTAATGTACCAAATTGCTAAAAACTTCTTAAAAACATAATGAATCAAAGTAGCTTTTCCATAAGCCGAGGTCAAATCTAATATATCAAAAGTTGCACACCACACAACTCATGCACAACGCTAAAATACACAATAAATCTTAATTTAACAGCATAAGATGTCAAATAAGACCTCATAAGAGAAAACTCATGTATGCTTCATTGTTCAAAAAACATTTCATTTTAAATGGAAAACCAAGAATTCTGGGAAGGCGAAGTAATGTTTTTTTTCCCATTAAATTATAAGATGACTTGTTCTTTTTTTACTGTTGGTCTGTTTAAAATCAAATGAAATCTCTCGTTAGCTCATGTATGGCAAAGTTATTTACTATTAACCATTTAACAGGTTTTTATTGTTGCAGTTTTAGTCGTTAAAATTGCAATCACTGTGCATTCACACAGTTCTTCCTCTTTCACGTGCATCAACAAACACCCGTCTACTTCTCAATCTCTTTCCTTTCTCAAAGAGGAAAGAGTGCTTTTAGGGAATGCGTGGAATGTGTGATGTAAAGCTGCGGAGGATGTGATGTGTGCACCTGCGCACAGGATTGGGTATCTGATGGCCTCAAAACAAACTCCCCAAAACAATCTTTCTCTCCCTCTGTCTCAATACACTCTTGTCGTACTTGACAGTGATACTCAGTCTGTGCGCTTCACTCTCACAACCCTTGCTCACAATGCAGGCTCAGGGTCAAATGTTGAGGTGAAAGGTCACCTACGGGTTCGTTTAACACAATCTTGACAGGAAGTTAGCACGGTGAGATGAGAGGAAAATAGCCGGCAGGCGTTATCCCTTTGTCTGAGTGTGTGTGCGTGAAAACATTTTAAAAGAGTTAACTTTTCCGTAGCATACAAAAAAGCCATTTACAATCAGTTTTGGTGATATCTCTCTTAGGGAACAATAAGGTGTAAGCTGCTAATGAGGGTTGTCTCTGAAACATCTTTATTAATTATGGACATTTTTGATCATGTTTTGCTTGAAAATGCGATGAATGAACACTATAAAGAAGCTAATGTGTAAATTGGCAAACATTCGCTTTTGTTGATGACTGTTACAGAGAAACCTGCATACATCAGTCTGTATTTACTGGTAGACCTACTGAATGACATCGCACACACACTCATGCACTCATCCTGTTACACTCGAACACTCTAACACCAATTCCTACACTCCTTTAGATACAGAGACCATTATTTACACAGACACATACACCCTTGCCTCTATGCTGTGGGTACAGGATGGCTCATGTTAAAACTGGCTGGTAAACTGATTCCTCACACCACTTAACTTATTTCAATCTAGTTGCTATAATTACCAAAAGCTGCCACCAGTTTCATCAGCATGTCTTAAAGCATTTGGAGCTTCATTTTCTTTTGATAAATGAAGGCAACGTCATGGTGAAATGAATAAAAATGTCCATTTTAGTAAGCGACTATACATAGAAACAATCAGAATTTAAAATAATGACTTGTGAAAATTAACTTCATTGTTAGTTTTACGTACAATTTCTTCCAAAGAAAAAGAAAAGAAAAAAAGAAAAACCCCAAGAGAAAGACAGTCATATATAATATGATTTCTTCTTACAGGTGATGCATGTCTGAAACATTGGATAATTCCAGCAGAGGTATGTTAAACAACTATAGTGCTCAGTCCTGGGTGTAGACCTGTTTAATTCATCCTTAACTCACAGGTTCTCTGCACTTCGGTTTAGAATCTGAGATATCATGACTAATAACATTAAATAAATAGTGCTTTGCTTGGTCTTGTGTGTTCATTTGGGCAGTGTTTAGGTTGGTCTTAGGCGTCAGACATGACATCTATGTCCTCAGATCCGCTCTGTTTGGTGGCAATCCTCCAGCGGTTAATGTGGTGGTTTCCCTTCTTCTTCTGTGTGCACTCTGGGCCCTCTTCCTCCAGCTTCTGTCGCTTATACTTGGTCCTGCGGTTCTGGAACCACACTTTCACCTGAGAGGAGCAGACGACCAGGACATCAGTGCTATAGAGATTTTGGTGAGTATGCTATAAGGTTGACAGTTTAGCATGTCACTACTACTCATAAACCGAGACAGATCGTGACTGATGCCTAGCAACACAGTTTGAACGCATTTGTGTTCTAATCGAATCGTATTAACGCCAGAGAAGACGCGCGGTCCTAGTTCAATTGATGCTGTTTTTTGGTCCATTTTTAAATTGTTTCAGAACTTTGATCCGTATGAAATCTAAACAAACACGAGTAGGTTACATTTTAAATTGATTTAAACACATTTACTAAAAGATCTTGCAAATATAAATCCATTTAATGTATTTGGCCTTCTAATTAAAAGGTTTTTTTTTCTTTTCAACTGTACATTTCACACTTTTCAAGAAAGCAATGCTTATCGCCATAAATAGCCGCGTTTAGGGAACATACGGATAGCCAAAAACAACCCCGCAGAAGGTGAAGAAGGGGAAAAAAACGATGATTTACCTTTATTTTTAATATAATATTTTTATTTTAATTATTTCTGAAGCGGTCTCCTGAACAAATTCACGAGATGCTCGAATCAAGAGATCGGGAGTCATGTTCCACAAAACATAAATAAATAAATCACATATGGCTACATTCGTAGGACAAATTTTACCAAATAATTAGTAGCGAATTTAATAGTCATATTAGCTACTATTATTATACTTTTACGGGTTTTTTTCTGGGCTATAGCTTAGAAGATTTAGCCTAGTAAAAAAAAACACAAATTAGGCTATACGCTTATTTAACCATAATCTGGAGAAGCACTGGAAAACTCCCTTTTCCAGGGTATGAATGAAATACAATTGAGATATATTGTCTTTTATATGACAGTTAAGAATAAAACGTGAGCTTTGCATCATATCATTTAATGTGGTGCATGAGTTTATTCTTACTATCTGAGCAAAGCAAAAAAGCAAGTAGGCTAGAGCTCATTCTTGGCCTAAGATAAAATAATATGACAGAGCGCAGTTAACACATGGCCAGCCAGCGTCTTTTCAGACTCGGAATGATTCTGCTATTGGCCCGTTTCTGGATTCAGCAAGCAGCCCAAGTGTTGTTTACATTATCGTGTAGGCCAACAGCAACAGCTTGTCAGTACAACATTAATCACTCAAAATAAAGAAACGTCTCATTATTATAGTCGTCAGTTTCCACGCATTGCACAATTTCATTTCTAAAACATTTATCATCGTCATTATCAGTCTAGGTTCATTTACTTATTTATTTTAACCATCGTTTCCTGTCTCCATAGAAATCATTTGAACTAGTTAAAGCCTCTGAAGAAAGCGAAAATGGTCAGCTGAAGACCATTTTACTTTTGCGCCTTAGTTTTTCGATATGCACGAGAACTACAGAATGTGTTTAGTGATGTTTACCTGAGTCTCAGACAGACTGAGGCTGTTGGCGAGCTGTTTCCGCTCGGCTCCGACTACATAGTGGTTCTTGTCGAAGGCTCGCTCCAGGCGCAGCAGCTGAGAGGGAGAGAACGCGGTGCGGATCCGCTTGGGCTTCCTCGCGAACGGTCCGTGTAATAACAGCGTGTCCTGTGAGACGTCGCTCCCTGGAATAATCATAATAATACAAAGAATTATGACAGCAGGCTGTATATATTGCGAAGACGTCACGGGAAAGCTTCATTAAACCCATGCATTTAACTAGCCTGTGGATCATTTGTCGTTTAGCCTGGATTTCAACAAATGTCAACGTGTTGAAAATGTATTTTATGATTATTTTAATTGTTATATCTGCTGGAGTAGTATAGGCTATTTTATGCTTTATAATTGTAGAATATTTTAGAGGCTATTAACGCACTCCAGCTTGTTTCTTTAAACGTTTGAACTTGATTTTTGGAAGAACTTCTGTAAGGAAAGTCTGAATGATTGTACATTTTATGGAAGTACTTATAACTTACTGCGAAATTATGAATACATACAGAACATTTCTAAACTATTTCCATACGACCCTTTCATGGTATGCCTATTTTTGAATGTAGCCTATTTGTCTAGTAAATATAAATTCCGAACAGTAAGAATTAATTAATTCATCAGTGTAATTAATTTAATCAGTCAATATTCATGCCACATATTTGCATCTCTCTCTCTCTCTTTTTAACTATAATTAATGGCTGTGTAAGTTGCCATTAACACTCATTACGCATAAGTAGCGACACATTGTAGCCTAACCTTTAACCTGATGATTGACTAGGCTCTAAAATAATTTAAAAAATGAAAAAAAATTATAACATTTAAAAATGGTCTGTCAATGAGTCAATCGATTTAAAATATTCTTAATTAAAAAGGTGCAACAAACTAAATATGGCATTATTAGGCTAATACTTTTAATTATTAGGAATTGTCCATATAGCCTAATCTGCTTTATAGGTCATTATCACTGTTAGCTAATTAATAATATTTGACCTTTGACCATTTTCGGTTCATATTTGTTTAATTATCTTTAGACAGTTTCACCACCCGAAGAGAACAAATCATCCAATAAGATAGAAAAAAAAGTTGTAACGAGCTGTAAAGAGTTCATCAGAGTAGATTCATTATCTGTCAATAGCTCGACAGTGATTAGTGTGCAATAATATATTAGTAGGCAATAACAGAATAATTCATTAAGAAGTAGGCTAACTGTCAACTGGCCTAATACCATTTTAAACAATTAAATGTCATCTTGGACACTCGGAAAAAAAAACAGGTAGCCTAATCTTACGTTAGGCTATATAAAATAACTCGCACGCGGCATTAAGGCTGAATAAATTTAATCTGCGTTTTGCCGTAGGCTGCACGAAACTGGTGGAAAACCTGAATTCAAGATCAAGCAATTACTGTTATCAGAACTATTCTCCAATCCTGCTATTGTAAGCTTATAGGAGAATAATGCATTCATTTTGGGAGGTATGACATTGTGCTTTTGTGCGTGGACAGCCTGGTCTAAATCTGTGTGTCCCGCTTTAAGTATCGCCTCAGGGCACGGCCGGAGCTGTAAGCATATCATTTGTGATTTTCATTTGCATCTTATCCGGCGTTACTTCCCAACACAAACTCCAGCTATCGGTGTTATCCCGCTCCACAGCAGTTAAGTAACCTGTAGCCGCAAGCGAGCATTTACTACAGGTCAGATAAGTTTAGAGAAACACGCCATGCCTTTTGATTCGCAGCGCGCACGGGCTACTTTTATTTAACACTATGCAAAAAAATAAAAATAAAAATACAGTGCATATGTTATTGTACTATATTTATTAAGGTGAAAAAAGTAGTTTAATGCTCAGTGGAGGCAAATATCGTGTTAGATGCTTACCTTGAAACCGATGGCCAAAAAATCTGTTCCTTAAGACCCACGGATAGAAATTCAGTGGTTCCCGGTGCTGCGTGCCAAAGAAGTGCGGGTGCTGCAGGTGTGTGCTGCCGAGCTGGTGTGGGTGCATGCTGAGAGGTGCATGGTTCACAGTCTCGGAAAACACCAGCTCGGGGTTTGGATAGAGCGCGCGGCCTGCGGGGCTTTGATACCCGTTAAGAAAACTGTCAGCAGGGGCCGTGTAGCTTAGGGCGGTAGGGCGAATAGGGTCTTCTGGTGTTAAGGGGCTTTCCTTCGCCACCAAAGACTCAATGGTAAAACAGCGCTTCCCCGTTGCAGAGAACATTGTCCGTGACGTTAGCGGTACAGTCCAGCAGATGATGTTCACCTTCACGTCCTTTCACAACTCCTTTTAGTGACCTCTGTCAGCAGCGCTTTTTTAGAAAGACATTGTAGAGAAGTCGGATAGAAATGAAATATGAAACACCTAATATTTCCTACTTTGCCCGATTGCTCTATAATCCATCGATCCACGTGCGTTCATAAATCATGAAAGGAAAAGTGAGAATATAAGCTCGAGACCCATGGATCTGGATTTGAGGGACGCCACACAGTGTCGTCTGAGACTTGCACTCATTGGACGAAAGCCCTTGGCGCACAGAGCTCCGGCGGTGGGCGGGTCCTTCGTTCATTTGGGTCAGATAATGAACTCTATTAGTTTGATCATTCACTTCAATGGGGCTGCCTCCAACAGGTCAGTTCCTACGCTGTAGATAATCAAAAACTCTATCCATGTCACACGTCCAGTAGTACCCTTCAGGGTGTAGGCTACTACAATCTGCGGTATATTCCAGCCTTGATAAGACTAGCATTATCAAAGAGGGTTTGCTTTTTAACTTTTCTTCATTGAATTTCTCGTTTAAATAGGACGTTTCTTCAGCTAGGATATTCATAAATGCTGCAAAGATAAATAAATTACAAGAAAACAAACATGTCTTGAACATCCGTTCTGTATTATATATGAAATCTTAAGAATTTTAGGGTCTTTAGAGGCCACATTCTTGAAAAATAAAGGCTCCAAAAGGGTTTTTTTTCACAGCGATGCAATAAGTTTTGGTTCCTCAAAGAACCTTTTAGTGAACAGTGAACAGTTCTTATATACACACATATAAACAGTGTGAAGAACATTTTAATTTTCTTAAGAACCTTGTTCCACTATAAAGAACCTTCTGTGGAATTAAAGGGTTCCATGGACGGTAAAGATTCTTTGTGGAACCGCTGATGCCAATTAAGAACCTTTTGTTTTTAAGAGTGTATAGATCAAGCATTTGGTTAATTCTCTGACAATTAGTTCTTGTATTTATGTTTATTTCACGCACCTCTAATATGACCTATAATTTTCTAGTTGATCGAGCTAGTTTTAGATAATTTTAGGATGTTTTTTTTTTTTTTTTTTTACTGGTCGAATATAACAACAACAGCAAAAACAGCAGAAATTACAACGATAACGACATCAATAACAATAATAATAGACCTAAAATAATAACAATAGGCCTAATAACAACAACAACAATTAAAATCTGCCAGACAGCATGGGTGCCTAACTAATTTATTGCTGTTGTTAGCTGCTGCTGTTGTCATTTTTTTAACATACTTTAATTAAAATTAAAACACATTGGAACGGTCACTGAGTCCAAACAAATTCGTTTTTGGCTATCCAAGCTCTACTACAGTCCTCTTTTAGTCTTTAACCAGTGCCTGTGGATTATAACGAGAGTCGCTGACCCGTTTACGCAGTAGTAACGTATTAACTTGTTTGACTGCGTGATTTCCAGAAGTGCAGCTCGATAACATCTCGCGGCGGGCCAGACTGCACCTGTTTCCGATCACTCGCCGGTCAGCAACACGGCATTATGAGGTCTAGTCTACACGACTGAGCGGGTAAATTATTGAAAATATTCCGTCTCTTTGTTTAATAAGAGTTTTATGTGTAGGCATTGCGAAGAAGGCTTCGAGCTAAACAGGCTCAAGAACTCCTGGCTCGCTATTAATTTACAGACTGATGTATATTTATCTTGAGGGGCTGTTCAGCAACCGTTTCATGTTGTGTTTTAAAGCTAATGATTAGGCTAAATGTTTGACAGGCTCGTTAACTCCAGTGCGCATTAGAAAATCATTACAGTTGGCAGAACAACATGTTGAGCGCCTATTTAGAAAGCAAAAAACCGTGAATGCGCACAGTCATGCTTTAATTTAGGACGGACCTCACTGTTAGAGGATTCATCTTTGTTGCTGCGCCAAGATGGTAGATACAGTGCGCTTTTTTGGTTTTATTTAGGTTGCCCAAAATCGTGCATACCATTATTATGCGCTTCATATTTAAATCACATAGCATTTTTATTTTCTTGCACATTGTGTGTGTGTGCGTGCGTGCGCGCGCTATTGTTTTGTAAGTCAAAACACTAGCTTATAACCAATTCTACCGTCTTCCTCGTATTGGATGCATAAATATAAGCAAATTATTACTAATAATCATCTAATAGTATTATGAAATGTATACTCTTTTTGTTTTCAAGGCATAAATACCACTTGTTTATTAATCTTTAAAGCTCTTGCACTAAATGACACTCGGCAATGTGATAATGGACCTCTGCTGCAACATTTTTTTGTTGCTGTAGCAAAACATAAAACAGTGTACAATATTAGCGCAATGATGTACACAGCATCTAAAAATGAAGTGGTAGCATCCGTATTCACATTTATAACAATTACTACAGTGTTAGTTATCATTATTATAATACTTGAGTAGTCCAATACCTGCTGAGTTTGTACTGTATACCAGCGTTTTAGCTCGGCTGTGTTCATGGCATTACATAAAATGAGCAGCAAATCATAATTTGCACAGTCACACAAATTACATTTTGTATTTATTATCTATATCATTTCTCATGAACATAAGGAATATGGTACATTTTTGTTCATACGAGCATTCATGGATAATATCTGTGCCATACATGAACCTAAAGGTGCACTGAAGTGACAGAGAGTGAGAGAGAGAGACTCCTCAATGTTTCCGTCTGCCACTCTTCTCTCTTGTTCCATAATTAAGTGCTCAAGGAATCTGTAATGAATGCTAATGGGGCAACCAGCCATCTGCACAAACACAGAATTAAAAACTACCATGCTGAGAGAGGGAGAGAGAGAGAGAGAGAGAGAGATGGGAGAACTAGAGACAGATTTAAACCTTTAACCAAAAGGAATCGTTTTAGAGGAGGCAAACACAATCTCACTTTCTCTCTCCCATTCCCTGATTTGTTAACTGGGATTTCTGAAGTGAAGCAAGACACTGTCATATATTCAAAGAGCACATCCAAAAACCATGAGAACCTAACCACTATGACACGCAGGTATGGAACCCTTATGTAGGTGAGCTGTATTTGCACAGATTCTGGACGTGCTGATGATCTTCTTTATCATCCAAAACTGCATTCCTAGGTTGACTAAACTTAAAATATGTGTCATAAATTATAAAATATACAATTGAATATAATATATGGTTATAATAATATAATATGGCTCACAATCTCCATTCCAGGTCATCCCAAAGGTGCTGTGCTCAGGACTCTGTGTGGTTCTTCCACAACAAATTCATCCAACCATGTCTCTGGCACAGTGCAGTCAGGCAGGTAATGTTCTCCTGGCATCTGCCAAACCCAGACTCGTTCATCAGACTGACAGACAGAGAAGCTACCTCCACTGAACACTCTGAGTCCAGTAGTAGCATGCTTTACACCACTCTATCTGAAGCTAGGCGTTGTATATGGTGATGTGAAGCTTGCATGCTCAACCATGGAAAACTATTCTCAAGCATAAACCTCTCCTCTTGTCACAGTTTTTGTGCTGGTATTAATGCCAGTGGAAGTCGAGAAATCAGAAAAAGCACTGGCATCTTTCACACACCAGCTGCCTCAGCACTCGATGACCCCACTCTGTCACGTTATGTGATCTTGGAGCTGCTGCTGTTTTTAGACGCTTCCATTTTCCAACTTCACAGCTGATCACTAAAGGGATGAGATTTGTCTAAGCGACTTATTGTAAAGGTTGGCATCCTTGTACCTTGCTTGCGTTCACTGAGCACATCAGAACCATGCAATTTTAAAATATCTTTGTAAACGCAAAACTTCTTTTGCTTGCTTTTATACAACTGTGGCAATGGGTTGACTGAAACAAATGCAATTAACTTAAATATAAACTGTATAACTGTAACAAATACATTTTATATATACATACATTTTAATGCATATTATATTTATATTTTTGTATGTTTACATTCAAATACAAATGTATGTTTTTTTTTGTGTATTTTTATTTATATTTCGAAATGTTTATATTTTTAAAATATGAAAATATACTTTTATTTTAAGTTTATAATTTAAAATAACTAATATATTATTAATGTTGTGCAAGATTTCTTTATAGCCATATTTTTATAGCAAGAGATCCTGTTTAGACTAAACCAAAATAACTGTACGATTAAATTTTACCATTACTTTCTAAATGAGTTTAAGACGTTTCCCTGATTCATTAAAAATAACCACTGTTGGAGTTTGTTTTACGTCTGTCCTACTGTCCGCTGCTGCCCTCTAGTGGTTAAAAACCTGTACTTGCATTACGTTTTGTAGAGGTAGTCACAAAAAGGATATGCTTTTGAATTATTGCATTAAAACAAAAACGTTTTGTCTTTATATTCAGACGAGCAAACATTGGGAATATTATAATAATATATTAGTCTATATAGTTTATTTGAACATCTATTTATCAAATTGAAACTATCAGTAGTTTTCTGCATGGTGAAGTATGCTTACACACATTTTATTTATTTGTTACAAAATTGTCTCTCTTTTTCAAAACGTCACACACAAAATCCAAGAAATGCAAAATGCCTCACGTCTTTTGCAAAATGAAGCACTGCATTCAAAATATCGCAAACACATCTCAAAAGCATTTGTGGTTGTGCAGTTTAAACAGCAATAAAGAGGAAATACATTTGCATCCATTGTTCAAAACCATTTTTGATTTCTCCAATCATATTTACTGTAATACTGGCAAGGATACAGTAGGTGTATGAACGCACCAAAGCAATCGCAATGAGAAACTTATTTTTTTGTGTGCACAAGTGACTAGATATTGTGAAAATTTAATAAGTAGTTTTGAGAATTTCAACCAAGCGACTATAATCTGACCTTTTCTAAAGCCATGATTGGCTGGTGTTAAAAGTGTGAAAAAATTTTTATTGTGTCATTTATTACTCACCCTCATGTCTTTTCCAAACCCTCAAGACCTCTGTTCATCTTCTGGACACACATTTAGATATTTCTGATGAGTCACGGGAGAGGAGTAAATTATTTAATTTTTGTTTTAGTTGTGCAAATAAAGTATTCACGTAGCATCGCAAAAGTTTGGTTGAGCCACTGATGTTTTTACTATGTTTCTGTTTCTGGGATCACTTCAGTTGTATTGCTGTCTATGGAGGGACAGTTGGTTCTCTGATATCATCAAAAATATCTTAATTTGTGTTCTGAGAATGAACAAAGGCCGCATGGGTTTGGAACAACATGAAGGTGAGTAATTAATAACACAGTTTTAATTTTTGGGTGAACTAACCCTTTAAGGAAAGCAATTAGTGTTTGCACATGTGACTTCGTGTGAGGTAGCTACTGATGAATAGTGTGGCATTTGAAATGTCTGTGTGTTGTGCTTTGCAAAAAGTGTTTATGAAATTGAGAGAGCTAGTGTACAGTTTCACTGAGTTGGTGTGTGGTTCTGATGTTAGGTTTCAGAAATTGCGTGACAAGTAAAGATTTTGTCTGTAAGCAGCTGAAAACAACTGTAGGCCTACTATGTAAGTAAAAGTATAGCGTTTTTACATTTACATCTTTGTACACGGCCTTTAACTGGTGCAATTAAATATAGAAGAAGATGCTGAAAAGAGGAAGTAGAAGAATAGAATTGAGTCCACAGTGAAAATTGAGAATTAACTCTAATGTAACACGTATGACATGCCACTGTTTGTTAAATTTGAATTAGGCTGCAAACAGTAGATTTTGTAGAAGTCTGATTTTATTGTGTAAATTCCACATTTGACAATTAGAAACATTCATACCAACAAGAATAAATAAATGAATAAATATATAAATATGTTATAAATTACACTGATAAATGTCAATATCGATCAGATTTGCTTGCATTTTCTTCTTGATAGAGTGTCTTAATGATGTCCAGGAAGGCTTTAGGAGAAATTAATGTGCTGTTGTCGTAATGGTTTTTAGAAGTTATGTTCAGATCCTGTTATATTCAGAAAAAAGGGAAACACAATGAATACAATCAAATGTTACAGTCATTCTAATATGCCTCAACCTAAGTATTCTGAAGTTCGTTTCAGTTAGTATGGCTGTAAATGCTGTGAACTGATGTAATTACTGGGTGACTTTTTCTTCTAAGAAAATTAATTTCTGTAAGGTGAACATACCTTTAGTCTGGCGATGATATTTCCAGTGTTGGCCAACTTGAGATTGTCAAGGCCATTTTTAATGCAGTCGATAACAGGAGTTCTCTCCTAAACAGAATGACCCAATACTCATTAAGGTGTCTTTACACAGCTGAGTTATGGCTCAAAGTTCAGAGTAAAGGTACAATTCTGTTGAGACCCAATTAGCCCCTAGTTTCAAGGTATACAAATGTAACCTCTAAAAAGCATTGAACAGTCTATTTACATCTTAAGACATCTAAATGCCATCTCAGAAGCACTTCTGTGCAGCATTAGTAAGAGCTAAGCAAACGGAACTAAGAAAACTAGTAATTAATAACTAACACACATCTACTAACTGATTGCAGAGTAAAATAAAATAATAAAACATGTCTTACCGAACAAGGGAATCTGCGGCATTTGCATTTTGCTTCCTGGATGAAAAAAAGAATTTGAAATAGAATGAAAAAGAGTGAAATGTTATTGCTTTATATTATATCTGCCAGTGGCAAAACCATTTTTAGTCTGCAGTCTCAGAAAAAAGACAAACTGTCACTAGTAGCCTTTCACATGGTACTAATATATACTACTTTTAAAGAACTAAAATAAGCTACAAAAATGTAGGCTTTAGCTTTTGTACCCGAGAGTACTGCTGCAGTGCCAGTTTCTACCTTTTTCATGAGATTGTAGAAAATGAAACCGCTAAGTCAAAACTAAATTTCTTCTCTGGTGGCAAAAGGATTTGAGCTTATACTGGTGAAACAGTCATGCAAATGGAAAGGAAGTCAGAGCAATGCACAAATATGATGGTATCTTGTGTTATTCTGATAAGCATTAGGCTGTGGTTCAACAGCATGTACGAGAGCCAGTGTATTAACGGGTCTCTACATTCAAACGCTCACTCTAAAGACCAGCACTCACTCCAAGCGCTATGAGACAAGTACAAAATCAAAATGAGTTTGTGAGTACTTACCTTTACCTCTACGGTGCAGCTTTGCGGGCAATTCTGTAAATTGAAGAAAGATTGTCAGTTGTTTGAATTTGTATTTTGGAAACATCTTCAAATAAGTTTGTAGCATGGAGTGTAGTACTTACCAAAAGATTCACAGTTTTCACCAAGTCTTCAAAGTCTATCTGGAACTCTGACTTCTGAACAGAAAGGCCAACGGCCAGCAGAAGTATGAAGCATACATGGGTATTCATTGCTCTGTTTTTTGATTTGTCGTGAAGTTGTAAAGTTGTGGTGAAGTTGTAAATTGGTCTGATTGATACATTTTCAGGTCTTCAGCTTTTAAACACCTGAATTCATCGAGGAAAATTTCCATAGAAGAGGGAAATCCCTGTCATAAGCCCACAGACACATTTTACCCATGGGCAAGAGTTACCATGTGGTTACCGTATACCTGCCATTCATAAACACTTTATCTGCTGAATATCTCATTTACCATGGAAAATTTGCCAGCATCATAATGAGAATGTCCTTCGAAATGTTTTGGATACTTAAATATGACTATGCTGGGTGAAAGATTATCTCTCAAAAGGGACTTTTGAACTAATTTATCTTAATTTTTTTGTCTAGTCATCATTTTCCCTCTTTCCTCTGTGTTTATTGCAATGATTCTGACATATCTAAATACAACTACCAATTCTTGTGCATGCGTGAAAAATTAATTATTTTTTTTATTATTAATTATTAATTTAATAGCAATATCATTGTTAGAAATACGACTGTTTTCAGACAGGTTTCCTCCCCTACCTGTCATTGGCTGAACAGAAATTATTGCCCTAAACTCTATTGGTCGGACCACTGCAGCATAATTAACCTATAAATAAAAACTAAATTCAGATTGCTGAAAAACTATATTTAATTTGGCAACGCTAAAGCTTTTGACATGTGGATTAATATGCAAATAAATCACTTTAAAGACCAGGAAAAGACCTGAAAAAAATTTTTTACATTAAGATTTCGAAATATGATTTTCTTGTAAAATGTAGGCTACTCCAATAAATATTTTTTACATTATAGTTCCCAGTACATGCTGAATTGTTGTGATATATCTGTGATGGACAAACAAGTCTCTTTACTAGCTATATATGAGTCATTTTTCTCATTACTAATACAGTACTAATATTCAGGTAGATCTCTGTCATAAATGGAAGATAATAGATAAATCGATAGTTTTTACTATTGTGTATGACGCATCTAAATGACTTATCTCAGAGAGGTATTATTAATAAGCCTTGATCTGCTCTTTGTGTTTATCTGTTAATTAATGAGAGCATAATATATCACATAATGAATTGTTTTTGGCTGTTCTGAAGGTGCATATGTGTGCGCCAGAGAGAGGTGGCAGGCTGCTGGGACATGTGAAGTTAAGAGCTCTTCAGGTCCTGTTGAAGTGGTAAGACAAAGATTTCTGTTCAAACCAGCTGAGAGCGGAAAATGCTAAAATAGATTTCCAAAAGCCTTTTTTTCTGGATTACTGGGAGTGCAATATTCGCTACATTTTACAATTCGCTGAATTTGGATCTCACCTCATACAGAAAACGACACAGAAGGAGGACACATGGGGCTATGCTCCAGTAAGTCAACGGTTGCCGTTGCTCCTTACGCTGGGATTCAAAGCAGTGAATCAGGAGACCAAGCTGACAGCACCATGCAAACCTCTATTTGGGACGATCGAACCTCTGCGGCCCAGGCTACCAAGAATAGGACTGACCCTGGGGTGTGGAGCAGGGGTGCCAACCCGCCAGCTAAAGGCTACCTGGAGCTGGGAGGGAAGGGTGAAGGGGAGCTGCAGACGTCCAGGGAGGCTGAGGAAGAGGAGGACACCGATGGAGATGAAGTGGTGGAGCTGCTGAATGTCTCTGACAGTGAAGGGAGTCTAAGGAGTCAGTATTTGGACTGAGCATTGTTAATATGCAATGAGACCCAAAACAACGCAGCTGAATATTCTGTGTGGTTTGAAAATGAAAGATTGAGTCACTGAAGAAAAGGTATAGAGACGATAAATTTATAGACTCTGATTCATCACAATCTTCAATCGTCACTTTAAGGATCGGCAAAGATGTCAGATGTGGTTTGAAATATATTTCTGACATAATCTTAAAACTCTTGAGTATTATTTACATTTATACAGTATGTTTCTTGTACAAAGCTTTTTGTGTTTCTGTCAAGCCTTACTTGTAAGTATAATTCAAATAATTAATAGTAAATGAATAATTTGTGGTGATCTGTTTGCTTGAATAACCAAAATCAATTTCTACCAAATCTTACATAAGAGCTATTTCCTAGATTTGTGCAAAGCAGGTTAAGTGGCAAATAATAATGATGGGAAAAGAAAAGTTCCACCTAAGTCAGCTCAACTGTCACAAAATGGGTTTTCTTGTGATACCCATTATTGTTCAAGGGCTTGTGGGAGATACGGCCAGGATATAATTACTCATACGCGTATTATTTGTTTAGATGCTAGATTACTTCTGGAAATAGATCAAACATTTTGGTTGAATAATGACAGAAGGCATGATTCACTATCAGTTGGTTACAGAAAACATGGTTTCCTTTAGTCTGACAGTAGAACATGATTAGAGGTTTTTTTTCCCTTGAAGTCAGGGGAATCCCACTGATGGCATTTATGACCTTAACCTGCAAATACTCTCAAGGATTTCTGTCTTTAAGACACAGGGATGCCCTTTACTATGACATTTTCATGTAGTGGGACACACTAAAGAAAATAAATATGTTAAAGGTGCATTTATCTAAAGTTTATAAATTATTTCTTTTAATAAAGAAAATTATCTCCTGAAATTTGGTTAGACGTGTATTTAGCAGTTTGTGATTCTTATAACCTTCACTTTGACTATAAAATACATTAACATGCTTAATATTATATTGCATTCTGCTGTATTTATATGTTTATTTAAAAGTAAATTCAAAAAGCAGAACAAAGGTTTGGAATCTTTAAAAAACGTGAAGGATTCTTTATTATTATTTCTTTTTATTAAATAAAAAAGAAGCCTGTATGCTGCTGTATGGGCCCGTAAAATGGTTGAAGCCGGTTTTAGGGAGTTTTAGGAGTCCAACAGTCACATTGTCTTACTAATGTTTAAGTGCAAATCATTATGACTATAACACGAGACGAACTGATCTACCTGCTGATTCACCTGTTGAAAGTAGCTGAAACTGTTAGCTAAATGTCACTAGATTACATCATATGAATAGATCAGTGGCAGATTAGAATTTAGATAAGGTTTGTCCAAGAAGTTGCTTAATTTGTCCCTAATCTTTAAAAAAAAAAGTTTCACAAGGGGCGGGGAAGTTGCTTATCTATAGACGTGCGTGACAATATGCCCCCTAAGTACCTATAGCTACAGCAGACGTGATAATTTTTAAATAGGCTATGTTAAATATGTTAAACTCCAACTCAAGACTTGAGTTCGATAATAGCCACAAAAAAAATATATACATATATAATTAATAAATAAATTATAAATATACCAGGACTTTTAAGCTTGCATTTAAGCTTCACTGTTTTAAGAAAAAACCGAAAAGTTTATCTACTGTGTTCGGTCGGGCCTCACACTTCCTCCAGTTAAAAAAAAAACTAATGGCCCACTTTGTCTCCTATGACCCTTGTGTGTTTAGCTAATCTGTTCTCATTAAGAAGCTGCAGATTTTCACTCGATCTGAACGAGCTGGGAAAATTCACAAACATATGCGCTACTGCCACCTGCGTAACAAGTCGAGCAGTTATGTTACTCCTATCTTTGGCCATTGCTCTACTTTAAGCACTGATATAAACGGCCCATGTAAATTAATTGAAATGTAACTCTTTTCTCAGTATTTACTCTGGGACTCTCCTGCTGCGCATGCAAGTCTGCCCACGAAATCGTCCGTGATTTGAAATTGCACTTGCGTCGGTCTTAATGGTCGTTGTTGTCGCTGAAAGCTTGGGAAAACAGGAACGGCTCAATTTCCTGAGTAAAAGGCCTCATTGAAATGTTGCACTGGGCGTCGCATTAGCATAAAGTGCTCGTTTTAAGTAGGCCTCGCCTTGTGCTCCTTTCAGTCCATCTTTCAGTCAACGCGTTAGAAGTCATTGTGCTCACATACTAAACCTTTCACAAAGACACAATAGCGTGCGTGTACTTCAAACGCTGGTGATTAATGTTAATGACCATTAGATGGAGTGGACGCAAATAAAATGCAAAATTGGACGTTTTCACGTTAAAAACGCTCAAATCTACGCACATCTTGTGCTAACTTACTTTGCTAGCCGTCTAGCGCCAAACAATTGCTAGCTCACATAATAACTATCCTTGGTTTGTCACATTTTAAACAAACTACACCAGAAGGCTACCCTAAATTAGCTATTTCTACCTGATCTTGCCCGTAAAGATAGCGTTTAGTTGTTTTTCAGAACAGCCTATAAAATTACATATAAACACATGCATTATTGTCAGTTAAGGATTTCCCCTGTCTGTTTGTGCTTATCCTTGATTCAAGGGTTTAAATCTGTTTCTTGAGGGAGCTGCTGTAAGCTAAGGGGTGTTAGATAAGAGGATGACGCATCCCTGAATCAGTGAGACACTGTGCTAATACTAGCAGTGGGGGGCACACGGCGGCCCAGAAAGTGGCTTGTGGGGGTGAGAGATGACTAATTGGAACGGTGAGCTCTCCTCCCCTTTTCCTGCGGCTTCTGTCCTGTGGCTTTTCCCAGGGTCCCCCTCCCTGTTGGATATATTGGCCTACTGTGAGATTACACCAGATCACATCACAGAAAGTCTGCCTGTACATAAATAAACACACATAAAACAACATGCCTGGAAATCGGTCGAATGAAAGCGGAAGAGAGATGGGACGGCAGCAGAAGATTGATGCATGTTCCAACTTCCATTTCTTGCTCTTGTTCTCTTTAGTTTTCTGTATCAATGTAATGGATGTCATAGAGAGCTTCCAGAAGTAACTGTTTGGAGAGGATTTAGGATTAAGGAAGAGAGGTCTCCATGACAGTACTCTCATAATAGGCTTTATTCTTCTGTAAAGCCAGTAATCATGTGAAATGGAACCCATGGGACAATAATGAGTGTTGTAGCACTTCCAGTACACTCTCACAAATTAATACATTTTAATTAATTTATTTTTTTACTGTAAGGCAAACATATTTAAATCAATGCATTATGTTGTGTAACAGTCTGAAATCTCATATTATATAGGTTTTAATCAATTTACTTCCCATGATCATTTGATTCTGTGTTATTGTAAGGATGAAACATTAATCACTGAACAGCTGTCTTTGTCCTTTTCTGTATTCTTACCTTTAGGGCTTAACTGGATTAAGAGAGTGGAACAGAAACATTGTGACGAGTTTGTTAACTAGTAATCAGTATGTTTTTAGAGGAGGATTACTAATCCATCCTTATCAAGACTATTAGGCCAGCCACTGCACAAAGCCGCCATGCTAACGGGCTTTAGCACGTCTCAGTCTGCTGCGGAGCAGAGACAACAAGAAGACACAACCATGTCTAAAAGGCTCTGTCTACAGTGGAGAGACACACTACCTGGCTCCAACAGCTGCCCTTGGAACTCAGATAAGTCCTTTTTTGTCTTTTCGTCCAACTTTGTCGCATCAGCAAAATTGATTCCAAATGAGTCTAATTGTGTTCATCATTTGACCCTTGGAATTCTCATTATATCACTTCTTTTATTGGTGTAGAGACTATTTTATTAATCCTTATTTCCAGTTATGATTGTGAAGGTCTTTGTCTTTTCAGTCAAGTTAATTTGTTGTAAAAATCAACATTATTTTGCATCTAGAAAAGGTGCAACATGCCTAAGATTGTAATTAAATGAAATAAAAGTCAACTGCAAATTAAGTAATTATAATATGATATCCTCCTGCTGGTATAATGATGCTTATGGTTTCAATTATATTAGCTAGGTGTGAATTTGTAAATCTTAATACTTGCTATCATGTTGTTGTTTATTTTATAAATAATCGATGGATTATTACTTCTGAGTGAGGTATGTGTTGTTATGCAAGCAGGCTATGCCAAAAACAAATTCCTATTAGGCCTAGATGTGAAATAATCCACTCAGTTTACCTAAATTTAACTTAAACTAAATAGATTATAGTTACTCTGTTTTATTACTACAGGAGATTTCAATTTGTCACAACATGATACATGCATTGTATATTTCAATGTACCAATTATTTTTAGTACTTTTTTTTTGTTTTGTTATTTTCACATTTGATATACAAGCGTGTATTTCCAACTCTTTTTTGACACAATAAATGTGCAAAGTATAATTTCAGAGGCAATATTGCAATTTCAGAGACAGAACAAAGAGCATGAATTCAATTTTAAAAATATATTTCCTTTATTTCATCCATATACAAACGTTTTAACGAAAACAACGATACCCTTATAAGAGCAATGGTGTGTAAGAGAAACACCTTAAATATAAATCTATTAATTAAATATTTGTACAAATAGAGAAGACTGTGATAATCATCTAGAGAAGATCAAATATGTACAAAAACACACTGTATTTTTTGTTTTGGTCTTTTCAGTCTTGAAGTGAATCGTCGATGTCAATGTCTACATCAGACTCTTCTGTGAAATCTCTCTCCTCATCCTCTCTGCCCTGGGATCCGGGGCTTTTTGGCGGCACAGCGAGTCCCAGTTTGGCTAGTTTGGCTTGTTGTTGCTCAAGACTCTGTTTTCTCCACTTGATGCGTCTGTTCTGGAACCAAACTTTAACCTGGAGTCACAATAATAATAAAAAAACAGTTTAGCGTCTGATTGGGGAACTTCAGTTTTTGGGTTGTACTTTAAAAAATAGATGCACATTTTGTATTTCATAACTGATGCTTATTTACCTGTGCTTCTGTGAGTTGGAGAGCAGATGCCAAGAGGAAGCGCTCTGATCCCACCATATACTGCTGCCGCGCGAACTCCTTCTCCAGTCTGGACAGCTGCTCGTTGGTAAAACTTGTGCGCATTCGCTTTGATTTTCCAGCTTTGTGTTTATAGTGAGAGTGGACTGCTGCTTTGGCCAGTACAGCATCTGTGCGTTAAAAAAGTTGCATTGGTTAGAATATTATAACATCGTTTCTTTAGAAAACATTTTTTTAAACGGGTTCCCTAATAGTAGGCTGCACATGTCAAACATACATACCTTGTGCGTATATAGCTCCACGACATGTTGTCTGGTAGTTGTAAGGCTGGTAGCAGAATACAGGGTACCCAGTCTGCGTATGCATGATGCTCTGGTTGTACGCAAAGTGTGGTATTTGGGAATACACTTGTGCCGCAAATGGGACAGCGGAGCTCGAGACTGGCGCTTGGTTGGATATGTTTCGATACACACTTGTCCTGTCTCTCTCCGTGTGGTCAGGCCTCGCAAGCAGAGCGTCGATTGTGAAGGATTTCCCTGTGCTCGGTTTTGATGAAGTGGCATAGTCCGGATGGAAAGGACGCACTGATTGTCCATAGTTTTCATAAGCTCTTCCAGGCATCTGCATGGCTGCTGTTTGGGTAGGAAAAAAGTCCCGAAAGCTGGCTAAAAGTTATCCGCAGTAGAGCTGTTCACGACCTTGTGAAGAGTGGAGTGGAATGAAGCAAGGAGAGCCAGCGGCTGTTTTATACCTGCGCAGGGGCGCGAGGTGTGAACGACCCCCAGCGCGCCTTTGTCTTTTTAAGTGGCAGATGAGTCAAACGAGCGGCTCTATAAGGGATCCAATTAACTGATGGAGTTGTAACAAGCTGAGATTGTCAAATATCCTAATGGCCCTCTGCACTACATGCCCCCGGAGGTAGCCCAGAAACACAGAGAGGGGGTCAAGAGCCGAGAGCCAGGAGGTCCAGATTTACTACAAATTCCTGTATGGCTGTGCGCCACAGAAACGTCCCGTGAGAATGCATTGATGTTACCCAAATCATCTTATTTGTCCTGTGAGAGTGCATTGATGTTACCCAAATCATCTTATTTCATGTAGGCTATTCAAAGGGTACCGCCGAATGCGACACACAGCGGAACAAATACCCTCACATTCAGAGGTCAAAGAAAAGGGGGGAAAACTACTAATCACATTATGACTCGGCCCGTACATCTCTATGAAAGCCTGCTGCTAGTCTTTAAGACTCCAGATTGTCATCTAACTCTTTGAATAGTGGTTAGTGTTAACTAATGCGTAATTTAGGCCACGGACTCTATCAAATTTCAAAACTTGTGGTGCCAGCCTGCAGCCCTGATGAGTGGGCTTTTCAGCCACTTTAAAGTTGCTTACTGATTAAGAAAACGAGACGAGCTGAAACTCATTAAATCGGGCAGAAATGATTGTGATAAGTTAATTAGATTGAAACTAAGATGTTGTTATGGCATAATGATGAAAAGATGTTTTACGGCGCAGACAACGGTAGCCTCACACCTGCGAGTTGTGGATAATGTCAGAATTCACTTCCAGTTTCAGTCTCGAGGTGTCAAATGAAAGTAGGTATGATAGTGAGATCTCTTCTACTGTGGTTCATGTAAACACATTGATCAGTTCCCCTCCCTCAATCAGGCGCTGGCGCGTATTGCACCTTGTGCCAATTGTG
Source organism: Enteromius paludinosus (assembly GCA_032361165.1). Classification (NCBI taxonomy): domain Eukaryota; kingdom Metazoa; phylum Chordata; class Actinopteri; order Cypriniformes; family Cyprinidae; genus Enteromius; species Enteromius paludinosus. Next base: position 7,102,327 of record JAUMHQ010000070.1, read on the forward strand.
TTTTTGTCAGTTTTGGTGTTGGTCGAAAATTGGAGAGGAGATTTGCCGCACCTGGGCTTCAGTTTTCTCACTCTGAGTGCGAAGCCCGCTGATTTTACTTCGTTTCGGGACGGTATCTCCGATGAGCAGCTAATCTATTGTAAATTTCCGCTGTAGAAGTCCACTTAATAAGATACGTGACCTCTTAAGCATCTCTTAATTTCTTAACTCCTTCAGCCCCTTTCTCTTTCTTAAATCGGTTAAAGATTAATAAGGATGGAGCTGCATGTTGTAGCATATAATACTGAAAATGTGAAATAAAGTGTGCATAGCAGCCTGGCTCACAGAGTAGGCTAGAAACTTATATTAGTTAATAATTGAATAATTTATTCTCTTTTATTTAGGCCTTTATATAGCCTACATACACATAAAGAGAGAGAAAGAGAAATGTTTACATTTACATTATTTACAAAATATACAAAAAATTCAACATTAAATATCCTCTATCTAATAGTCAAATCATAAATCTATCGTTCTGTTTTATATAGGCCCTATAACATTAAATGTGTACAGCTTATGAAATCAGTTGACTATGCATTCAATTCAAATTTATTTTATCTAAACTTATTTTATTAAGTTTATCTAATCTGCCGCAAATCCATTTATCTGATTATTATCAATTCATGCTGTTTTTTCAGAACTAGAATTGGCTGCCGTTGAGTTACAAATAACATTAAATAGGCCTAAACTTAAATAGTCACTTAACATTTTTTAACTCATTATCGCTTATGTCGGCATTTAGAGTGAAAATAAAGCATGGTGATATTTTGTGCGCCTGGAGTATAATTCATGTCTGAACAAAGCCTAATGCTGAGGACCAGTGATGGGAGGAAATCACTTGTGTAAAGAGGGAGTCCCCATTACTTGCTCTCAATTAGGACATGAAACGCCACAGATGAAAAGCAGCGGCTTCACTAAAGGAAGTGATTTGCTTTCTAACACTGCTTTAGAACAAAGACGCGCTCTTTCAAGGGAGGATTATAGTCAGCTCTGCAAACTCTACGCGCTCATTGCTAAAAAGACAAGTCCAGTGCAAAGGACTTGCTAAAGCACAGTTAAACAGTTCTTCCTTTGACCGGCGGTTTTCTAATTACAGCAGCGCACCTGACACCAACGCGTCTAATGAACAGCGCAAACAGCGCGCTTCTGCGCCCGCACCAGCTCCGCGTCTGACCACCTAGACCAAGTTTCCCTTGTTTGTTAACATGTTTCTCTGAACGGGCTTGAAAGAAAGGAATCACGCCGCGCGAGGCGGTGTTTACAGATGACCGTTTAGTCCTCGCGTCTGAATCCTCAGCAAGCACATCTGGACAGCAGTGTTTACACGCTTGGCCATTACGTGCAACTTTATCATCAAGGAAAGAAAAGGGGATACCTTCTCAGACCTTTATGTGTTGCTTTAACAGAAGCCTTCTCTGTGAACTTTAATTAATGAAAATGAGACCTGACCTCTGGCCAGGCAAAAAACACCAGCCTCATGGATTTGTTCTCTTGGTTGTCTTTGACACATAGATCATTTATAACATCTAATCATTTCTCCTATAACAACTTCAGTCATGGGAAGCAAGCCAAAAAGTTGCAAGTTGCTCACCAGCAATGCCCCCACATCATGACACATGTGGTAGAGATGCATTCATTATTGTAGACCCTCAGAAATAAAGGTAAAAAAGTTGTCACTGGGGCGGTACATTTTCAAAAAGTAGATGTTTGTATTTAAAGGGTCTGTTTTTGGTAGCTTAACGGTACATATTAATATTTCAAGTGTACATATTTGAACTTAATAGGTACAACATTGTACCTTTTGAAAAGGTTACGCCCCAGTGACAGCTTTTGTACCTTTATTAGTGTATATGAGTGTATTTCTCATCAGATCCTCAAAGGCACCCCTCCAGTGCATCACCATGAAACTCCTGTTAAATTCTGATTCACTACACAACACAATTTAAATAGAAATTCAGAATTACATTTCCGCTAATTCACATGCATTCGTACACTCACTCATACATTTGCCCACTCTCAATTGTGAGAAACATTATTTTGTACTCATTTATGTTTATGATTTCAAGGACAGAATGTCAAGGCTCAGACATCAACCGAAATCAAGGACGAGTGCTGGTTTGTGTATTGGAGCCAGACAGAGAATACACTGATGGGCTTTTTTGTGTTGGTGGTCCTTTTCATAGTCATAGTGAAGTACAGGCTGCCCCTCCTTCAACAACATCCTTTTTCTGTAAAACTGAAACTCAACACAGCACCCAAAGCTGTCACAGTCACATGTGCCGAAAAGACAATCTCCTTTATTATCTTAAATGTTGCCAATTCTGGCTAAGAGTTTTGATTATTTTGAATACATATCGGTTCAAGTGAAAAATATTAGATTAGTGAAATATTACACTGTTTCTGACTTTTCTTTTGACCTACCAGGTACGATTTCAGTTAAAGATGTTTCTGTTTTACTTAAAAGTGCTATTGGGATATAATGTTTTATTTAGCAAGTGACATTAAGATTATTACCTCAGAGGTGAAAACTGACCAATTATCTCCCCTGATTATCTCACCTCAGTGAATAGGCATCAAGACAACTTCTGTACACATGCAGGAGTCGCATAATACTGCAGAATGGACCATCCCGTTACTATTCACTCCGGTAGGACCATCAGGGTCATCAAGAAGAAACAAGGCAAATTGGTCTATCTATCTCACCTTTACTGTTTAGAGCAGTTTAACTGGACGACCAGGTACAACCTACGTCTAGCTTCAATACACATTTCAGTCGGGTCTCGATGTGCACTGAAATAAATGGTAAAATATTGCTCCATCCAAAGCCGAGTCATTTTTTAGGTCACAAAATCAATCATTAGGTTACACCAGCACCTGCAGGTTTTGCCTGCCTGATTTTTCATACTGTATTTTAAATTTTGCTCCACTTTTCTTCATTTATTAGTTACTCTTAAAGAGATTTATGACTTTGGACAGTGTGTATTATTTTGGTTTAACACAAGCAATTTCAATTAAGCATCAAAGTCATGATGGTTGTGAGTCACACCACAGTGGTGGTTTATTGTCAGTTCTCCATCTTAGATGATGTAATATTAACAATATGTCGTAAGAGTGAGTCTTGAGATCTGAGATAAAGCAGATTTCATATTTCTCATACCACATTTGTAGTGTAAAAATAGCAGGGAGGCCGAGAGTAAAGGCCTCGTCCCTGGAGAGAGTGATAGTTTGTGTGTGTATTCTGGCTGTCTGACACAGTTTGACCCAACCTTGACTTGATGGTCCAGCATTTTCAACAGCACCAATTGCCATTTCAGATGCTTGATTTCTCTCTGTAGGCCTGCAGGGTTTAAAAACAGCGGGCCGTTGTCACCATCGTTCAGGCCATGCAACTAATGTCCCATTATCCTTACAGCTCTTTCTTATTCTCGTCTGCTCATCAGGAGTAACAATAGAACATGGATGGAATTGAAGACTAATGAGGTGACTTGATTGCTTTTTTGGAAAAGTGATTGCTTAGAAACCAAACTCATCAGATCCTTGGGTCAGAAAAAAAGTTTGGGATAAGTGAGATTTTTAATGTTTCTAAGGGAGTCTCTTCTGCTTATCAGGGCTGTAAATACAAAATAATAAATAAATAAAACATTAAAAACAGTAATATTGTGAAATCGTATTGCAATTTCTAATATTGGTTTCCATACACCTTAAAACAGAATTTATTTCTGTGACACATTTTCAGCATCAATACTCCAGTCTTCAGTGTCACATGATCCTTCAGAAATCCTTCACAAATTATTTATTATGAGTGTTGAAGCTGTTGTGTTGCTTTATATTGTTTTGGGGTTTTTTTTTGGTACCTGTGGTACTTTTTATTTGATCCATAAAGATTTTTAATTTTATTAAAAAGAACAGCATTTGCTCAGAAATAGAAATATTTTCTATTCAAGGTTTAACACATCCCTCCTGAATAAAAAATGAATATATATATATATACATATATACACCTGGAGAAATATATATATATATACATTTTTTTTGTTTACTTTTTATCAATTAATCAAAAGAAATAAAACTTCACAATGGTTTCCAAAACTGATTACAAATGAACATATTAGTATGATTTCTGAAGAATCATGTGACACTGAAGACTGGAGTAATGATGCTAAAAATAATAAATAAATTATATTTGAAAGTATATTAAAAAAGAAAAGTGATACTTTAAATTGGAATAATATTACAGGTTTTTTTTTGTTGATACATTATTAATGTTTTGTACAATATTACATTTAGCAAACCATTTTTTATTTTATTATAACAGATTTAAAAAAATGAAGTGATTATTTCATGCAAAAGCTGTATTTTCTGCATCCTCGCTTCAGTCTTCGGATGTCACATGATCTTTCAGAAATCATTTTAATATGATGATTTACACCTGAAGAAATATTTCTTATTACTGCGTATTCTGTATTGTGCTGTTTAATTATTTAGTCAGAATTGACAAAATTTGTAAGATTCTTTGATGAAATGAAAGGAACACCATTTGTTTGAAATATAGAAATCTATAACATTATAATGCCATTGCTGCCACTTTTGAGCAAATTTTTGGCATTGAAATGATATTGCGAATTGTTCTATTACAAATCTAGTGATCTGTTAAATTGATGTACAGAGAAACATTCTCATCCTCTATTTACAATTAACCACAAAAATGAATTATGCTTAGTAACATCATGCAATCAATATAAAAGTTTAATGTTTTATAACCAAAACAAAGTGTACTCCAGAAAAAGATAAAAATACAGATCTTTGAATGCAGATATTTTCCTTTATTCCAATCTCATGTTTTTCTCCTGAAATGATATTATTGTGCTTATTGTGATAGTCTGATCTGGTGATGTCTGTTGGTTTATGGCCATTACAGGCTTCAATACAAGAGTTAACGTTGTCATATGTCACAGCCTCTGTCACACTCGGCTACATGCCTTTTTACACAGTGGTGTAAGTCGGTGTGAAATTTTCCCTGGAGGTGAACATTGTGGCGACAGAATGTGATGTTTGGCGTAATCTCAATAAATCAATAATGGAATGTGTGATCTATCGATAGCCTGTTTCCAAGACCCTCGCAGGTGGTCCCGAGGAGCAGGGGAGAGTTTACGCTGGTATTTTAGAGGGGGTAGTGAAATTATATGGGGCATTTTAGGGGGGTATTTGAGAAAGTTATGCAAGGTGACACTCTTTAATGGAGGTGAGAATTGGTGGGTTGGACTTTGACACTTGATCAGTGTTTACACTTCCTGTCACAGAGAGTGAGAGGGAGACAGAGAGAGGAGAGTAAACAGTACTTGACTACTGTGATCAGACCTGGACTAAGAAAAGTCATGGATTTATTTTGTGAACAACCTGCTATTCAGATTATTGTACACAATGCATTCTAGTCTCAACCTCATGCTGTAATAACACTGGACAGTTTTGGGGACACAAATATTTGAATTGTTAGGGAGTAAAAATCTGTCAGATGTTATCAGCCCAACAATCTTTTTCGAATTAAATTTGACTGTTGACTTAAATAAAACTCAGTTCATTTATATGAAGCACATATTTAGGTTACCTAAAAGAAAAGAAAGAAAAAAATTACAGTGCATGATTATTATGAATACCGCCGTCTTATCTTCACCAAGGCTACATTTATTTGATCAAAAATACAGTAAACTCCTTAATAGTGTGAAATATTATTACAATGTAAAATAACAGTTTTATCTTAATATATTTGCAAATGTAAATTATTGCTGTGATGTCAAAGCTGTATTTTTAGCAGTCAATATACTCATCACATGAACCTTCAGAAAAGGATTTTCAAGAAACATTTATTCCTAATATTGTTGATTTTTTTTAATATATAACATAGAAAGTTTTATTTGAATGCTTAGAAAGCATTTATTTGAAAACAAAAAAAAAAAATCAGCATTTTAAAAGTCAAAGGCATCACTTTTAGATAATTTAATGTCTAATTGTTGAATAAAATAATGAATTTCTTTTAAATAATAATTTTAAATAATTTTAAGTAGTAGGCCTAATGATACATTTTGTTATTACATTAATTGTTTAATAATTTAATAACTTTTTTAATCTTTGAAAAGAGAAAATTACTGTCACGTTTAGTTTATGTATTAAACCGATAAACTTAATAGATATTCTAGCTAGCCAATATTTCCTCTTTTTTTTTTTTTTTTTGCACTGTGTATTTCATTCACACAAAATAAAGTTCGACTGTATCATTCTTGAAGAGTGTGGATAAATGTTTTCATTTATTTATTTTTACATTTCCATCAGTTCATCTCCAAGGGAACTAATGTTCATCAAGCAGCCTTCATAGAAATTGTGCTTGTCTTGTAAAATCTCTGGCAGACTCTACACATCTCATAGTCTGGTTGCTAGCAAACACACATCCACACACAAATGCTTCCCTCCACAGATTAAATCAGTCTTGTTTAGCCTGTACTTGCAGCCAACCTGTTCTTCATGCAATGAAACCTTCTATAGAGAACAAAGCCTCCATGTGAATGCTGTTTTTCACTAGGGTCCCTCATAAGAGGAAGAGATCAAAGGCCTGTAACCATAGAGATCACCCACACAATGACACACATGCAGTCTGGGGAAGGTGGGGAAGGTTTGTGTGTTACTGCTTATTGTATAATTGTTTACTGTGTTTCTCTGTGCTCTTTGCGGTGGTCTTCACACAGACTTTTAACTGCCCTCTAGTGGCAGTGAGGAGTGGGCTAACTTGTGGCATTTCTATTGAAGTCGTCCTAGGACATATGTGGTTCTAGTAAAACAAATATGTAGAATTATATTAGGATATATTTTAAAGATATATATAATATTGAAAACGTCCAAGTGGCACACATTTTATATGAACAAGCGCACTTTTTAATCTGTGTGATAATTACACAATAACAATATACCATGTCAAATAAATCAATGTAAAATAAATGAAACTCAAATCTTTAGTAACTTTTGCTGTTTGATTCGTACTGATCCTAAACATGGGAAAATGTGGTAAAATATTGCACAATGGGAAGTGATGTTTGCATGCAAAAAAAATCAATCTTTCAACAGAAAAATTAACACATGAATACTGAAGTAATAACAAATCATTTGTGTAATCTAATGACGGTCATTTGTTTCATCCCTGAACAAAGTGTTTTTGAATAAATGTGTAAAATGTAGGATTTAAAGAATAATTTAAAAAGACAGGCACTTGTCACTGGTATAATGATGTATCGCTAGAAGAGACATTGAAAAATCTCCACCACAAGTATAAACACTGACAGTAAAATTCATAAACTATTCATAAAAATAAAATACTGACATAAACATAATTTGAATGAATGAATACTGTTTTTCATTCATAGTTTAAATTCATGATAATAAAAATGTATATACCACAATGAAAAATCTGTAACCTCCAGATGCTGCTTGATTTTTATTTTGAACGTATGCTGCTTTTGGTGTCATTCGCTTTAGTCAGTTATTTTAACCAACTAATGTTGCAAGGAGGATTGGGCCATAGCATATTTGGTTTGAGTTCACAAACTTTCTAACACCATATAGGCTGCCTCTATGCTACAATAACGTTAATTTTCTGTTTCGTCAAAATTTTGACCACCATTAGGCCTAAGTAGGGTTGAAAGGGGGGCAATGCCCACTTCGGGCATCCCAAAATAGCCACAAGATAAAGTCAATAAGGTACATTTTTATTATGGACTACACTGACAAGAGTGATGTAGAAGTTTTCAATCATATTGAATCTTATGGGCTGGCTTGCACTGCGGCTGTACTGACAGGAAAAAAAAACTGATTTCACAGTTAATCATCTCATTTCAGCAGCGGGGGAAAAAAAAAGGTTTAAAGCTTGTTGTTTTGTATATCATCACAGTTATATATTATATGAGAACAGTCTTTGGATAGGGAGTATGTTATTTAATAAATATCATTAAAAAATAATCTGTGGGGTAAAACGCAAAAGTGGGCGATGAGCAATTACTGTAGTTATTCTGTTCTGAAAATCAAATCCTTACAATTTACCTCGACTTACCTAACTTACCCGGGGGTTGGGGGGCAAACACTTCCTTGGCACAAATTTAATTAATGTCAAAAATCTATTAACATGTTAACTCAACATTTTTCGTGCTTGGTTTATAATCAACTCAACCCCATCACTGACATGTCATTACATTAGACTTTATTTGTGAAGTTAAAATTTATAACTAAAGGACCATAAACTAATAAGTCACTAATTAATCATGCTGAAATCATTCGAATACTTCTGTCAATGCTGTTACTGAACGAAGTATAATAGCATTAGGCTATAAGCAATGTAGTTTATGTTTAATACCTTTAAAAAGAATCCTAATAGATCGATAGAGCGCCCCCTGCCTTCCACGCGGGGGGTCCCTATAACGTTAAACCCCACAGTACTAATCTAAACTAAAGTATAAGGTCCCCCTGTAACCCCGAGTGTGCGCGTGAACCAGGTATAACGCTGCGCTCATGAAGATGTTTTAGCTGAACATATTTATAGCTGATCTCAGACAAGGAATACCTATAGAATAGACAAGGAAATATTATGACTGTCAGAACGCCCTATAGATGGCAGCCTCAGCAATCTTGTCTATAGCTGCAATATCTTTTTTCAAACACCAGGTGTTATTACTGCAATTCGCCAACACTGACGTCAGTGCTTGTATATTTACTGCTGGGTAATCCATATATGAACATTTATTTGCTTGTGATTTAGGTGTAAAAACCTTTCAGAGTTTTGGGTAGGCTTTCAAATATATTAGATCACCTTCATGGTTTGTAATGGAAGTAAAACTGCAATAAATCATTATATAATAAAACAAACAGACAAACTCCAGCATTAGGCCTGTTGCCTCACTTACTGAGTGTTCTGAGCCCCCTGCTGTACTCTTTGTACACATATGACTGCATGGCCACTACTAGCTCCACCACCATCATTAAGTTTGCTGACGACACCTTCGTGGTGGGCCTGATCTCTGATAACAACAAGACGGCCTTCCTGAAGGAAATTAGGAATCTGGAGAACTGGTGCCAGAGGAACAACCTCCTTCTAAACGTCAGCAAAACAAAGGAGCTGATAGTGGACTTCTGCACTAAGCAGGAGAGGAACTACCAGACCCATAATCAAGGAGAGCCCAGTGGAGAGAGTGAACAGCTTCAAATACCTCGGTGTTCACCTGTCATGGTCCTGTCACATCAACACCGTGGTGAAAAAGGCCCAACAGCGTCTCTACCACCTCAGACGCTGGAGAGACTTCAGACTGCCCTCCAAGGTGCTCAGGAACTTTTACTTCTGCACCATTGAGAGCATCCTGACGGGAAATATCTTAACCTGGTTCGGGAACAGCACCATGCAGTACAGACGAGCCCTACAGAGGGTGGTGCATTGCAACACAGTCTCACGAGCAATTCGTACATATTCGAACGAGGTGCCAAATTTGTGGCAATTGGTATGAATTTGTACGACCTCACTCGTACGATTTCGTACGCCTGACCTGCTCTCGATCTACTGCAGACGGTGCTGGACCAAGGCCAGGAAGATTGTGAAGGACCTCAGCCACCCATGCTAGTTTACTTTTTTTAATTATATTATTATATTTATCTACTGTACTTATTTTTATATTCAATTTCTATTTTGCCTTTTTACTTTTACTTAACTGTTTTCTTAATGTGTCAATTTGTTGGGGCTGTCGTGCAATACATTTCACTTCATGTCGTACCGTGTATGTATGTGAACGTGACGAATAAAATTTGAATTTCAATTTAGGGTTATATCAACTTTCAACCGGTAGATGGCGCTGTCCACATTATTTTCCACTGACTGCTTTGTTAGAGCAAGAATCTTATCCCATACAAATCTTTTAATCCTGCGTGACTAAAGAAATAAATGCACATAGCATGGGAGAGATTGTCCCACAATTGATAGCCCACCTGTTTCGTTTATTTATTTTTAAATAGATATATTATTAATGAATCAGAGATAGTCACTAGAACATTTACATGTATCGTTTTTATTTGATCAAAATGAGGACAGTGATCAATGTTTCAGCACCAGAGGCTCAAGTGAATGATTAGATGACACAGTTGTCATGCATATTTCAATATTACAGTCCTGAAAAGTTAAGCCAAAACGTTTCAGTTGCCCTCAGATGGCACATGGCAGGACTAGTATATAGTATAGCCCTAGTACAGGCTGTAAACCTAACCCATGTTATCTAATGGGACGTAAGACAAACTAAACAAACTGCAGTCTCGTTGTCAATACAGTTAGGCCTATAACACAACTGACTGGTCCAAATCAGTCAGGAGAACAGTACTGCAGACAGTGAACGATTCATTACTAAATTAGTGTTGCATATGTTTTGATGCATGGACACATTTCTGCCCTGAATGACATCACTTGTCTATGTTCCCTGAAGGAGGAAATCTGTGTGATTTACAGATCAAAAGGTGGTGTAGTGATTTTTTTTTTTTTTTTTGACTCCCTGCCAAATTGCTACCCCCCTTTGTTGAAGCAGTTACTTGATTGTCTAACCCTTTCTCAACACCTAACCCTAAACCTTCAAAGACTAGAGGGTAATAAATGACAGGGGCCAGAAATCGGTACAGCATCGATTCTACATATAACCCGAACCCCTCCATTTCTGCTCTTCCACAGCTGAGTTTTTTTTGTTTGTTTGTTTAAAATGCTTTCTAAAAACTAGAGACCACAAGGATCTTTGAAAATTAGTTATATTAAACTCAGGAGTAGTGTTTATGGTCATGCAAATAAACGTTTACAACTCAAGCCAAAGTATGAGAAAAAACCTGTGAGACTTTAGTGTCCTCTAGTGGACGTTAGTATCACAGCCTTCATCTGTCATTCACGTTGATGAGACAGACAGCTGATCATTTAGAAACTAAATTCCCTCCACCCCGAGAAATTGGCCAATTAGTCATGGGCCCCACACCAAAATACATAGACAAATATCTGCAAAAATGATCTCTGTTTAAAATGGTATGCTTTTTAAATAACTTAAATTAGTGAAAAACTTTTCATTTGGAAATGAGTAAGCATGCAAACATGACTTCAGAGGAATTTTTTCCCTAGCCATCACAATTTATTAACAAAAACTTAAAGGTGCCATAGAATGGAAAACTGAATTACCTTGGCATGGTTGAATAATAACAGTTCAGTACATGGACATAACATACTGTGAGTCTCAAACACCATCGATTCCTACTTCTTATA
>JAUMHQ010000070.1:7117567-7133477 GCA_032361165.1 Enteromius paludinosus
TTAATTGACAAAACATTTAAAAGAACAGCTTTTATTTCAAACGCAAATATTTTGAAGCATTATAAATGTCATTTTTTTGATCAGTTAATGAATCCTTGCTGAATGAAAGCATCAATTTCATAAAAAAGTGATTACTCCAACAGCAGTTTACATTAGAAATTGGTAAAACAAATGCACATTCACTAACACACGGCATTTATATTAGAATGAATCTGTATATTTATTAAGAAATGTAAAAATATATGAACATATATTTCTGTACATGTCTCTACTTAGCGTATGAAACAGAAGAATGTGTGTGTGTATATATATATATATAAAATAAACAATAAAATGACTAAATGACATGCAAGTAAATCAATTTGCACTTAAACGTACTGAAACTCTTAAAAGTAGCCTATATATATATATATATATAAACTACTTGCAGATAATATATTAAGTAGTGCTGTCAAATGATTAATCGCGATTAATCGCATCCAAAATAAAAGTATTCTTTACAATATATATGCGTTTATGCTGTGTTTGTTTATTATGTTTATATTAAAACACACATGTACGGTATATATTTTGAATGTATTTACATGTAAATGCATTTATACATTTATTTTCTTATATTTGATATTATATCTAAATATATTTAATATATAAACATAACATATTTTCATATTTTCAAATAAATACATGCATGGGTTTGAATTTATATATACTTAATAAATATACACAGCACATACAAACATATTATGCAAAAAAAAACTTTTATTTTGGATGCGATTAATCGCGATTAATCATTTGTTAGCACTAATATTAAGTAAATATCACTAATATCAATAGAAAGTAAACCTCAATTATTGTGTTTTCTTAGGTAAAAAACACTTCATAATAGTCAAATTAAAAGTATTACTTAAAATTGTTTGTCATGCTTTACAGAGGAAATACACTGAGTAAAGCACATTCAAAGCTATTCATTTTCACTTATTGATCATGTTTTATTCAGTGTTACGTTTAGAGCTGATATATTTTAAATGCGCAAAATTGCAACTCCACAGTTAAAAATATGCAATCATAAATACATGAAATACATGACATTCAGATTTAAATGGCATTAAATATTTTGTTTGCTATTAATGCTCATCAGTAAATTAAGCAGGGCACTTAATAACCGTATTTCAGAGAAGATGGAAGTAAAAATATTAACACACACACAATATATAAGATCTACTAAAGTACTACAGTTTCTTTTAACTGAATGAAGTTTCTGAAATAGATAAATTTAAGTGGAAGTATATCATTACTGTAATATCTAGCATGCACAGCATAAATGTAATGCAAAACATGAAACACACACACACAAAAAAAACAACAACAACCAAACAAAATACTGCCTCTTTTCATTCATTTGCTAATCCCATCTGAATAAATGAATTAAACGAGTGTATGACTTTGAGATCTTTACCAAAGATCACTTAAGTGCCACACTCACATTTCTAACATCTTCAGTAAGCGAGATGTGTGTGTGTGTGAGTCAGGTGAGGGGTTTAGTGCATTCAGTTCTTCCCCAATGCATGTGTTAATGCCCGACCCTTTGCACCATTTGGGCTTTGGGCTTTTCCTGATGGCTCAGGGTGGTAATGAGACAGGTTTAACTGCAGAGGACATTAATGACAGAGCAATACACTCTCCACATTAGAGCTATGCAAATGCTTGTATTCACACTCGGTCATTCACTGAGGCAGAAGTCTCAAATGCGAAGCGTTTAGGCCAGACCACCTGTCCCAACACATGCATGTGAACATTCACTAACACACAGACAAAAGCTGCAGGTTTATGGGCCCCACAGAGATTGTGTACATCATCCTATATTTACAATTTCTAGATGTGACTGTAATTTAAGCACTGTGGATCAAGGACAGAGTACTGTCTTCCTGTCGGAATGAGTCCCCACTTTACTCCTTATCCAGGAAGTTCATTAAAGCAACAGACATTTTTAATGGGTCAACGCACTTGCACAATGCATTCATAAGCTATTGTGTCGGGACCACCAGTTTAGCACTTCATTCACAGATTAGTGTAGGTCCTTAAATATTATGAGAAATATATCATCAAGATTCATTTATCTGTCATTAAAGATAATGTAAGTGATTACTTAGTACAATTTTGCACATTTGTTCTTTATTGTACTAACACTAATTATACGTTGTGTGTGAACTATTTCACAGAGCCATAAAACATCTAAATTGACAGATTATATCAGTGCTGGTACAACCGTGTCTTAAATGAGGCTGACCTCTCCCGCCCTGTGGATCCCCACGTGTCCTTTTGTGAATCCTCACAGCAGGTGTTCACCTGTTAGCAAACATCGGTTCATAGTAAAACTGTCTGGGCAAGTTTTCTAAGATCCTCAAGCTTGTTCATCCTGTTTGACATGAGACTTTTCCTGCTTATGTTTAATATGAATTCATCGTTTAGAGATTTCAGTTATTGTTACCCAGGCTGGCTCAGACTTGCAGACTTTTTAAGTTAAGTTATACACGTGATTAGACTGGCATAGTTGAAAACAGCCATTTGTTTATTCGTTAAACAAAAGATGATCTCATTGTAAGATATTATGAAATGCTTTTTAGGTCTTCTTGGGATTATTCATTTTATAGGGAGTTGTATAGTGCTTGTTGGTTTTAATTTTAAAAGTTAAGTTTGAATGCAAACGTTTTGGGTCAGTAGAAGTCCCTTATGCTCACCAATGCTGATAAAATGCAGTTAAAACGTTAAATAATTCAGTCTTAATCTGAGATACTTTTTGAAAAAAGATCATTTAATTGACAAAACATTTAAAAGAACAGCTTTTATTTCAAACGCAAATATTTTGAAGCATTATAAATGTCATTTTTTGATCAGTTAATGAATCCTTGCTGAATGAAAGCATCAATTTCATTAAAAAGTGATTACTCCAACAGCAGTTTACATTAGAAATTGGTAAAACAAATGCACATTCACAAACACACAGCATTGATATTAGAATGAATCTGTATATTTATTAAGAAATGTAAAATATATATGAACATATATTTCTGTACATGTCTTTACTTAGCGTATAAAACAGAATAATGTGTGTATATATATAAAATAAACAATAAAATGACTAAATGACATGCAAGTAAATCAATGAGTGTTCCCATCACTGTTCACACAATCCCATTGTGCTAGAATTGGAGGGATTCTGCAGAAGCAGAGGAGGGTGACTGGGAGGTTATCAAGTCTAACAGAAACAGTCAGGTTGTTTTGTCTTTCTAATAAGGCTGTCACAGTTCATCCTTACCAAATGTGCAAAGAAAGATGTCCAAAACAAAACATCCGACAGTACCACAGTTGGCATTACATTGGAAACTCGCTTATAGCTTTATTGTTAAGAGCCTGAAGTCTGAAGTAAAGGGCTTGTCTTGAAATGTGTCTGTATATCCTCAAGCAATCATAAGGCTATCTACTGTCTGAAGGGCCATGGCGTAGTTTGTCATGCATGTGTGAAGCGAGATATTGGATATTTTTTGGGCGTGCACTGAATAGTAAGTGACTGTATGTTTTATCACTTGCAGCCTATGTGTTTGCCAACTTCATCATATATCCTCACCACCAAGAGCTATAGGTCAGGGAAGGAATTTATATATATTCCCAGAGCCTCATTTAATTTACGTGAAACACTGACAAGACCACTTGTAGCATAATAAGTTTCACCACCCTTCCCCCAACATACACACAAACATATAGAATTGGCAGCATAAACGGGTTTGCTTTTAGTACCTTATCATTCAACATCCATAGCAACTTGTTTCAAATAACATATTTATATTTTGGTAAAGTAAATGGCTACAATATTCACAATAATAAAGTTTTTTGGTCGCAATCAGCCCTTTTTGTTTTGCCAAATCTGTGTCACTGTCTAACAGTACTATTTGTAGTGAAATGGAAACTAGGTTAATGTGGCTATGCAAATGTAGCCAGTTCAGCAAAAAGCTGAGAATTTTAGCCATTAACATTTGTATTATCTCTTATTTTCAGGCTAATTTAAACCCTCACAGCCTCTATTTGGCTTCTAAGGCTAATTTAATACAAAAGTAGTTGAAAGGCAGGTTAACCCAGGAACCATTTTGTTTCTCAGTTGTTGTTTAGGTTACAATGTTACTTTTATAAATGAAACTGTATATCCATATTGCTTTTAATTCTTTTTTTTAATCTTAATGACGTCACTAGATTTCCCTCTAAATTAATATGAGGTAATGAAGACTGCATGTAGTTTGATAAGCTTGATACATATTTTTAAATTATTTTTTTATATGTATGATACCGTCTCAAATAATT
The DNA here is from genome assembly GCA_032361165.1 of Enteromius paludinosus. NCBI lineage: Eukaryota > Metazoa > Chordata > Actinopteri > Cypriniformes > Cyprinidae > Enteromius > Enteromius paludinosus. Next base: position 7,121,921 of record JAUMHQ010000070.1, read on the forward strand.
GCCAAACATACAGAAAATAACATTTCAACTGCACAGACTGCAGAGAACTACCTGTACAAACGTTTACCAAAAACAACAGTTACAAACGTTTGTTTTGTATTAAACCAACATATATTTACTTCTTTGTCCATGAGATTTGAGTGGTACGTTCCGCGCTAGGACTCTGGCATTTGATTGGTTTTTTAACAACTGAGGGCGTTACCAAGCTGCAGCTTGAACTGTTCCGCGGGAAAATCTTTCCTCTTTCCACAGCTATACATTTATATCCCGCCCAGTTTGTGTAAACATAAAAGCCATTGGGTGAGTTTATTAAAGCGTTGTTGTTACCTTAATGTTCATTGGACATCAGGTTTGTCTGTCATTCTTTGGACCGCCCACCTTCACTCGGAGAACAATGCGGAAAAAAGAGGAAGCGCATCTTATTGGTTGAATCAGATGTAACGGCGCTGCTCATTGGCTACTCCGATTGCCGCTTGTGGACTGCATGTTTTGAACATAAATAAGAGCTACATTCAGCACTTTCTTCCACAGCAGAGTTTGGAAAGGTCAGAGAGAGTGCACTTTAATCGGCAGCTCTCTGACAACAAATATCGAAGAATATGGATTTTTAACCCCCCTTTTTATCGCGTCTTATGTGATCTGGCGTAGCAAATTAGTTATGCAGGATTCTGCAAGTTGTTTTCTCGAACCTAAATAAGATCTGTGTTACCCCCTGATCCGGGTTGCTGTGCGCTTGCTAACTTGGCTTAACCCTTTGTCGTCTTAATCGCGCCTGACTGGATTTTATTTTCAACAATCATCCGAAGATCCACGTCCCTTCAGAAATGGATTTTGATATTGCTCCAGGCGACATCAGCCCCGTAAACGATCCGTTCAGCGCCGGGCCCGATGCAGTCCTCAGACCTCAGCGGCTCTCCTTGCCGGAGATCGGAGCCAGGGGCTCCCCCTGCGTGAACCTGGCCTCCCCCGGACCCATGGCAGTGCTATCTCCCGTGACCAACCTGGCTCGAAACATGAATAATCTCGCTGTTCTCGGAGGGTAAGTGTAGCCAGGCTATTTTTGGTAGCACGAGTAAAGAGTAAACAACTGCAAAGCTACTTCCTGGAATTGTTCTGAGGCTAATTAACGTTACATTGACTTTTTACTACTTTCGTTATCAAAGCAGTGTGTAATCGTCAAACTGCTTATATTATGCTATTTTATAATGCATTGCATTTCAAAATCTTTGCTTTGACGTTTTAATGTAGTCAATGCGAGACACCAAAGCGGAAGAAAAACCTGCCCCTCCTGAAGATCCCTTCCTTCGCCTCTGATGCTTCCTCAGATGCAGGTTAGCCTGGAAAGCATGCATTCGTTTTCCTGTAAAAACGCCAACGAGTTTCTGTATGGATATTATGTTACTACCACTTATTTTTGATAGTAAGCAGTTAAATAAAAAACGTCTTATTAAATTACTGAGATCTTATTGGTTAATGATACTTGTTCTTTTCTGATGAAGTTACTAATATCAATTCCAGTTATCAAAGTGTAAAATAGATTACTAGTCACAATGGCCAGTGTCTCCTCATTAGAAAATGTAACATGGTGGTAATTTGTAGATATTTGTTCCGTGTGATTTGTGCAATGAAGATCATCAAATGGCTCAACACATTACAAAAAAAGCAGTAACTAATAAGTGTTACTAGTAATAATAACAGATTTTTGTGCCTCATAAATTTTACAGCATGCCATACAGTGTGTGGGTGTGTGACAAGTCATACTATTTGGAATGTGAGAAGTGATCTTTAGGCTATAGTTTAGCTCTGGTGTGTTATTAACAATTAAAATATGTCTCCTCTCCACAGGTCTTGGACTAGAGTCTCCCAGCCCTTTGGATGCTCTGGATGCTGAGCAGAAGTGAGTATGGTTCTTCTGGCTTTTCTGGGTCATAATATTTGACATGTGAGATGCAGCTTGGCTTGAGGATTATATGTGTAATCTAGTCCCTGCCGTTAGATGAAGCGTACATATGCTCGGCGTATCTGTTTTTCGTGGATTAGCTGAGCATATGCTGCCATCCATCACAGATCACACACACTCACTGGATATCTGAGCCGTACTGCACAACCTGTTATTCAAGCAATGATTTAGCTAAAAATTAAATGTCATTTAGTCTCACAAGTAAGGGTTTCTTTTGTGAGGCACACAGTGAGATTTTTAGGCTTAATTAAATAAACCAGAAATATTAATTTGTGTACCCTTTTTTTGCAAAAGCTCAGATATGGTATTATTCTCCCAGCATGCATTAAATGTGTGCTCTCTAGTAATCCACAATCTGTGAGACGGTTCTCCTTTCTGAGCCATTTGGTGTCAGTGGGAATCCATTTATCTGCAGCCAGGCCTACAGCTGTTTGGGTTCCTCGTGCATCTGTGTGTGTGTGTGTTGTGCGGCTCGTTTCTGAAGGGGGCTGGGTGAATAGTGGCACGCTTTTTCATGCCCTGTGAGAGCAGGCGTATAGAGCGGTAATATGTGTGTGTGTGAGGTAGCCAGGGTTACTACAGAACCCCCTTCTTAACTCTAATTCCTCCTTTTTCCTATGCTATGAAAGAGCCACACTCCTTACCTCCTCCCCCTCCAAACCACCATTCACTCTCTCCCCCTGCTCCCCTCTTCTAACAAAAGAGGCATGCATAGGGGGTTAGCGTTGTGTGGGCATATGGTAAATTAGAAGGACCCCCCCCCCCCTTTTCCTAGGTTCTGCCGTGGGCTGTTTTGCATACAGGTGGGCATTGGTGTATTTGTTAAATATAGAGTTGTGAGAGGCCTAGTAGTCTGATAGATAAATGACATGAATTGTCGTCTGGGCTTGTTTGGTTGGAGTGGGAGGAGACTTTGAATACACTAGGAACTGTTCAATAGCGTTTTTCTTTTTCCTCACAGGTTTGAGAAGGCCATGCAGGATGCCACACGAGCAGTTAATGAGTAAGTGGTCATGCACTACAAAGTGGAGGATGGATTTGTCTGTGTAATCCATTGTCTCGGCTTGTGTTTAATCAAATGTCCTTTCGGTTTGTACAGAAAAATGCCCATTCGCAGGATACACTCTCTGCCAGTAAGTTTCTTTATACACACTCTCTCATGCAAGCGTTTGAGTTTGAGGCCGTGTGTTTGCCAAGACTGCAATTGGTAGAAAAATGAATAGTGATATTTTAAATATTTTAGTGTAAGTTTTCATCAGCCGTAAATCTAATCTGTCACATGACTAGAAATAATTTTCTTTTTTTTTTTTATATATATATTTGTGGAAACTACTTTTTTACATTCATTTTTGATTTATTGTGTCCTTGCTAAATAAGTGTTGCTCTAACTGACCCCAAATTTTTTAAACTGGTGCAAGTATAAACTTTTTTTTTTTTTCTTCTTCTTCTTTCTTTGTAGCTGCAATTTTTGGGTCACAGTCCCAATTTGAGAAATAAAGAACCAGATCCCACGCGCTATGGAGTGTGGACTCGTACAAATAGCAGTGACAACAAAGAGAACCTGGCTGAGGTGTGTGGTGTCTCTGGTTTGTTTGGTTCTGTAGGCTTTATTCATGCTCAAAATGGTCTAGGATTTTCTTTTAAAGAGTGCGTGCTATGATGAAAAGTCTTTTGAAAGCTATGGGAATTCATGGGGCAGGTGTTGAAATGACTTTGTATTTTCTCCTTGTCCCCAGGAGAATTTTGAGTTCAAGAAGCCTTCTATGCCAGCATCACGCTGTCGTGCGCGGTCCACTGGAGGCACGAAGGATGCTTTTGCCGGGCGACCCAACTCTGCTCCTGCTTTAATGGTACAACATACATCCTTGGCAGAACCTGTAGAAAATTTGTTCTTAAAGGTTTGATGTTGATGTAATAGCATGGATTTTCCTCTGTTCTCCAGCTTTCCCCACCTTCATCCCATCAGCCTGACTCTTCAGATGAGAGCAGTCCCTTCATATTACGCCGCCCCTCTCTCTCCTGTCTCCACGATGACGACGATGATGATGGCTTCTTAGAGGGGCTAGATGATGTAGAGGTGACTTTTTCAGTTTGCTGCTGTTTTGTTTTTACATTTTATTTTGATTTGTGAGTAACCATAATGCATTTGTTTGTTTAGAATGACTCCGATGTTCCTCTTGGAATGGACAGTCTTCTCACAGCTCCTCTGGTGGCTAAACAAAGTACTGACAGTAATTATTCGGTATGCCCTTTTATTCTTTATCTCTTTTTGATTTCGTTTTTTTTTTTTTATGGTTATTGACATGATGGTTAACAACCAAACTCACTTTATTGCCCTTAGCCTGTTGTACGCTGCCGTCCACGTGGCTTGTTCCGATCTCCCTCTATGCCAAACCCCGGAGGGCGTATCCCGCTAAAGAGACACGAGAGGCCACAAGATGAAAACACACCTGTCAGAGTGAAGAGGAGGCGGAGCCTGGCAGGGACGCAAGTTGCACCCACAGAACAAGATGATGTTATGCCTCATCAGGTCAGACCTCACTAGAAAATCCCCAGCAATCAGAAACCATGCATTCATAACTTGGGTTTAACTTTGATTTCTTCATCTTACAGGTTCAAAGGTCAAAGTCATTTAATCACACACAGATCGAAAGAATGTTGGATACAGATCCCAGTAATGTGACTGGAGATTTCACCAAGGTGATTATTGCATGTAGTAGTTATTACATATGACACGCTCACACACACAATCTATCATAACAATGAATTGGACACGATTTAAAAGCATTAATTAATTAATTAATTAATTTATTAATTTATTTATTTTTAAGGCTCCTGCACTACCCACAGTTGACGGAAAACACCAAGAGTTGAAATACATCACTCCAGAAATTGTAGGTTTGCACACATGAACTTTTAGCATACATATTTCAAATGCAATGGCATGCAAAACCAGTATGTGCACTGGTACCTTTTCTGTAATTCCATTCTCTAACATCCTTTCCTATATTTTCAGATGGTTAAAGCAATGAACGGCCAGTATGGTGATCTGGTGGAGCGGATGTTTGTCATCGACTGCCGTTATCCGTACGAGTACGAAGGCGGCCATATTAAGGTTAGGATTTAATTAACCTTGACGCAGTTGCATGCTGTCGTATTTGTGTTGGGGGGAATTTTGCTGACTCGTATTTGTCCTCCTTTCAGGGTGCCCTTAACCTCCATCTTGAGGATCAAATTGAAGACTACTTTTTAAAAAGTCCCATTCTCCCTGAATGTCCAGAGAAGCGTGTCCTGTTAGTTTTCCACTGTGAATTTTCATCTGAGCGTGGCCCACGGATGTGCCGCTTCGTTCGACAAAGAGATAGATTTTTGAACGAGTACCCCAACCTCCATTACCCTGAACTCTATATCCTGAAGGGAGGCTACAAAGACTTTTTCCCACTTCACAAGGTATGTGTGCTTTCAGAGTTTAAACGTCCTGGTTTTTCCACTCCTCTTTCCAAGTTTATAATGCATGCGTTTTTCTCTATAGTCGGTGTGTGAACCACAGGCTTACAGGCCGATGCATCATGAAGACTTTAAAGAAGACCTGAGGAAGTTTCGTCTTAAGAGCCGCACCTGGGCTGGAGAACGCAGCAAGAGAGACATGTACAGCCGTCTCAAAAATCTTTGAGCCTCACCATTGTACTCGCTCAGATGCTGCCCTCACACATGAGACCTGAAGACGTGTGTTTGGTGGGAGCAGTTGTTGTGTTTCAGGGTTTGGTATTTCTGTAGTACCACAGTCAAAGGAGGTTGAGAGGCTATTGCGTATCTCTGACCGTTTGGTTTGATAACTTTTCTTTTTTTTTTTTTTTAACTGCCACCACCCTGATCTCTTTAGAGAAACACACAGCTACATGTAACTGTCATGTATTAAGCATACACGTTTTTTTTTTTTTTTACTCCCACATTTTTGGCCACTGGCTTGTCCTAACTTTTATGTTTGATTGATTTTTAATGGCTATTTTAACTTGCTTCCCCCTTCCCCTTGAGCACTTCCCCTCTTTCTCACATCTGGTCAGTAGCCCAATAGTAAAGCTGTTATTACAGCCAGAGTACTAATTACACAAATTGGTTTATGTATTTTGAATATCACAATTATGCAAAATCTCATATTGCAAAATAATGATTTAAATTTCTACCTGTATGTTTTCTGAAAGTTCTTTTCGGGAATTACTACATTGCTTTGAGTGTCCTGCTTAGTTTTTGGAAATTTTAGGGGGAGCTAGCAATTTAAATTTTTATTTTATTCTATTTTATTTTTATTTTTTTCCCTCACTTGGCCGACAGGATCCTGAATTTTTCTGCTGCTGGTCAGCAAGTGATGACCACATCAATGTTCACCAACATTTTCTGAAACCAGATTTAGTTCTTAATGTCTGTAAACCAGTGACCGTTGAGAGCTGCAATTCTCACTCCCATGCAAGTGTTTTGTATATTTTATCTTCCTGAGTGTACGTTTTATTGGTCATGTGTGACTGAGAGGCTGGTTTATGTATTCCTGAATAAACTTGGAGTTTGGGGTAACAACTCTTTGCTCGATCATGTCTTGATCTCTTGGATCCATGTGCTCTTATTCACTGGCATTGGGTGGTTGAGTCGTTTTTTCAAATATACCGGTCTAACAGAGACCTTGAATGTGGTTAGTCGAGCACCAGCACGTGTCCCTGCACACATTTACATTCCAAAGCTCCTCCACGGAGGAGGAGCCAGCAGTTTCCCAGCCGTTCCCTAACATCCTGGCACAGAGTCAGACCAGTTTCTGCACTCACGTTTCTTTTCGGTTAATGAATAACTGTTTTTGGTGCTCTTATCTGTATGCTCCAGGAAAGTAAAGCTGTCAAGTGTTTAAAATGAATGCTAAGGGCCGGTTTCCTGGTTGGGGATTAGATTAAGCCAGGACTAGACCTTTGCTAATTTAGGACATTTAATAATTTTTAGAAACATGTCTTGCAAAAATGCATTATCTGTGAGCATTTTAAGACCAAACAATGGCAATGATGTATTTTAAGATATCTCAGTGCAAGCCTTTTCCAGTTTACACAGCTCTTGGCATTTATTTTAATCTAGGACTAGTCTTAAACCCTGATTGGGAAACTGCCCCAAAATGTTTTAACAAACTTGTTTTTACCACTGCTTATGGGGATGGTAGAAGAGGTTTCAAACTGTTGGTCTAATGCCAAATATTTAGATATTCTGCATGCAGCTTGATTCCCACCAGACTAAATTGAGTGTACATCATGAAATAAAGTTTTATAAGGCAAAGCAGTAATTTGAAATGCAGGCCATGCACAATCTGTTGAAATGTACTGCAAATCTTTATAACAGATGTGACTTTAGAATTTCAAAAGTTTGGTTGTATTGCTTAACATTTCAAGGCAAGACACTACAGGAAAAACTGTCTTCATGTGCTGGTCAATAAGCTAGATGATCCAGAACTTACAACATTCAGAAGGTTTTCACTGAAAAGGAGTTTAATATTACTATAAATTTCTAAAATGCAGATTTGTTGACAGTATTTTCTGATTTATGGAGTGATAAAACCAGATATGCAAAATCCCCTCAGTATTATCATGTCAACAAAATGAAGCAATAATTGTTTTAATTAATTATAAAATAATTTTTCTGGAAATGTATGCAAGATTTAGCATATTTAAGAAGCTACCGCCTCATGCATGCATTTAATCATCCCAAACTTGTAATAGAAAATCTTTGTCTCAAGGTACTGTGATTAATCAGCTGTGGAAATTTATAATGATACCTATTAGTTAAAATGTTTACCCTATAAGATAAGCGCCTGCAGTGTTTAGCCTTAAGTTGTAATAGGATTCTATACAGTTTTGTAAACACCACATACATTTTACACTTACAGTTTGCACATTGTGTAATTGAACCGCCTTAAAATAATGAATTCAGTATGTTTTGTGAGCTGCAACCAATGTCTAATATTTTCCTTTTAAGTTTGAAGGCTGAAACATCACGTATATTTGTGGTTTTAGTTCTACCACAGAGAATTTGAATAAGAGGATCTTACACATGCTGAGTTTCCATTGTCATTATCATTGTGTTTCTGCTTTTCTAGCCTGCCTCTGAATCTAAAAATTACCAGAATCGGCTGTAAAGGCTGGAGTATTGCCATCATTGTAACCACATCCTATCACTTTTGCAACAGCAAGTTCTTCTGAACATGGCCTTGGTTTTTGTTTCTGCCCACTGTCTTCCTGTATCTTTAGTAAAACCTTTTTTTTTCATTCATCGTCAGGCTATCAGTTTTGTGCTCTATTTTCCTGCACAGGGACATTTTTTTCTTCTTTTGTTCATGTCACAGTCTCTCGTGCAGAGATATCAGACTGATTGTACGTGTTTATGCTGAATGTAGCAGGAAGTGGGGGAGATGTGTGTCCTTCTCTCTTATGGGTTAAGTGAGCATGACCAGCAGTTGTTAAGCAAAACAGCTGTCCTTTGTGTGTGTCAGAGCGCGCGTGTTTGAATACGTCCTACTTCGCCTTCTGTCAATGGCACTTTGTATGCATATAAACATGCTCCTTTGTTTAACATGTACATATTGGAGAATGTTGTTGGACGGAGAACTGGACAGCTAAAGGCTTCTTACGTATCTTTTCTGTCAGTAGAGCAGACCAAAGTAAAGAATGTATCTTAATTAGTTATAAATTATATGGAATTATTTCTAAAGAAGTTTTAAAAAGCTTTTGTGGTGGCTTAAGAGCAGGGTATGGGTAGTTCACGTATGAATGTGTCAAAAACAAAACAAAACCCACTAAAGATAAAGCTCTCGCATGCATGCTATTTCTAATGAAGATATATTTTTCTCATGTTATTTGTGTGTTATTGTTATTTGAATTTTTTTGTTACGTCATAGGACTTAGTCCAATTTTATTCGTCAAATACCCATATACAGCATATTTAAAATTTGTAAATTTTATATACATTTTTTTGAAACATAAAACTTTTGTTTTATACAATATTTTGTATGTAACCACGAGGTAACCCCCACAATTAAAAACAATAAAAAAATAAAGAAGCATTAAAAATATAAAAAAAATTAAATTAATATTGTGACACCCCCAAAAAATAACATTATTAAGGCACTTCATGGAGGGTAAATAATCTAATTTTGCAATATTTCCAAATAACTCATTTACCTGTTATATAAAAAACTAATTATAGACATTATGGAACGTTTACAAATCTTAATTTATTGAATGTTTATTGCTATAGTTCATACTGTAATCTTTCAAATCAAAGGTTTTAAACTTGATTTATTTCCCGAATATAAAAAAACTATAAAATAAACACCAACAAAAAACAGAAATAGACTGGTTAATACGTTGGTTAAAAGGTTTTACGGTGTTAAAGATTTAATAGCGCCATCCAAGAGCGCCATCTAGAGTTACAAAACAGAACTGCTCAAAATTGATCAGCTGATTCACAGTCATGTGACCAAACACGGAAGAAATCATGCAGTTTGCCCACAATGGCATCATGAGTTTGTGACACAAATTTATTTCAAAGTTTATGTTCTTGTGCGTGTTTTCTTCAGGTGTTTATGATATGCCAAATTAGCTATGGTGATTTGTTTCTTAATCCACACGGTGTGTCCGGTTAGCGCGCTTTCCGCGGGCGAGAGTCGGATTCTGTACGCGCGCGTGTTCGGACCGGAGACCGGAGACGGTGACTTCACACCGGAGCAGAGAAAACTGATGCAGAAAGAGAAACTCCACGTGGTAGCGAGGTGAGATGAATTGTAAACTTTTTTTTTTTTTGCCAAATTCTTACTATCAAACCAACAACTGGTATTAATTGCAGTTACGAATAAGAGATTTTATTCAAATATTGGTTTAATTATTTTGTTTAAAGAAATCATCTTGGAACAACATAAGGGGGAGTAAATGATTATAAAAAATTATTTGGGGGTAACTGTCCTGCTATCAAAATCTGTGTTGGCATCAACTGCATGCTGGTACTTTGTATGTGAACTCAAGGCAAGCAATACTGTCTTTTCTTCTGCTTCTTTTCTCTCTGCCAGGCAGGTGAGGAGTGCTGTGGCCCTGTGTCGGGAGGCCTCAGGCGGTTTGTGTGTGGAGTCAGTGCTGGGTGAAGAGGCTGCAGCTCTGGGTGAAGCTGACAGCGGAGTGTTTTCGCTGGGCGATGCAGAGCTCTTTCCAGACCGCAGTGTTGTTCTGTGGCTGGGGGTTCAGTCTGTAGGATTCACTCTGGTCTGCAGATCACACGAGAACCTGCTGCTCGCAGAGGGAGCGCTTCGCAACATTGCCCGTCACTGTTTGGAGGAGCTACGTCTGCTGGGACCTGGTGCTGAGGTGAGGTTTTCCTGGTACTAATGATTGTTTTGTTAGGGGTGCTCTATTACTATTACTTATACATAGGGCTCAAGACGTAATGAGAATAAACTTGAAATGAATTAAAATGTACAAATCCAGCATGTTTTGTGGTACAACTATGAGAAATAAGCTACAGTTTTTGAAGTATCTTGTCTGTGTGTGCATCCATCTACAGGTTTGTATATATGTTACATGTACAGTAGGTACGGAAAGTATTTATACCCCCTTAAATTTGTCACTCTTTGTTATATTGTAGCCATTTGCTAAAATCATTTAACTTCATTTTCCCTCATTAATGTACACACAGCACCCCATATAGACAGAAAAACACAGAATTTTTGCAGATTTATTAAAAAGAGAAAAACTGAAATATTACACGGTGCTAAGTATTCAGTTGCTGTGACACTCATATATTTAACTAAAGGAAGATCAGAAGAAATGGACAGCCCCTGAGATGGTTTTACACCTTCAATTGTGTCCATCTGTGTTTGATTATATTGATTGGACCTTTCTAAGGAAAGCCACAGCTGTCTATATAAGACCTTACAGCTCACAATGCATGTCAGAGCAAATGAGAATCATGAGGTCAAAGGAACTGCCTGAAGAGCTCAGAGACAGAATTGTGGCAAGGCATAGACCTGGCCAAGGTTACAAGAAAAAACCTGTGCTGCACTTAAGGTTCCTAAGAGCACAGTGGCCTCCATAATCCTTAAATGGAAGACGTTTTGGACGACCAGAACCCTTCTTAGAGCTGGCCAAACTGAGCGATCGGCCGAGAAGAGCCTTGGTGAATGAGGTAAAGAAGAACCCAAAGATTACTGTGGCTGAGCTTCAGAGATGAAGTCGGGACTCGAGATGGGAGAAAGTTGTAGAAAGTCAACCATCACTGCAGCCCTCCACCAGTCGGGGCTTTATGGGAGAATGCCCGACGGAAGCCTCTCCTCAGTACAAGACACATGAAAGCTTGTTTGCTACAAAACACCTGAAGGACTGCAAGTTGGTGAGAAATAAGATTCTCTGGTCTGATGAGACCAAGATAGAACTTTTTGGCATTAATTCTAAGCAGTATGTGTGGAGAAAACCAGGCACTGCTCATTCAATACAGTCCCAACAGTGAAGCATGGTGGTGGTAGCATCATGCTGTGGGGGTGTTTTTCAGCTGCAGGGACAGGACGACTGGTTGCAATCGAGGGAA
>JAUMHQ010000070.1:7144535-7154789 GCA_032361165.1 Enteromius paludinosus
ATGTTCATGTACTGAACTGTTATTATTCAACCATGCCAAGGTCAATTCAGTTTTCCATTCTATGGCACCTTTAATAAAGTAGTGTGCACTAACCTGATGGAGATGAGACATTGTGTAATAAGTCAGCGTTTTAATCATATGTCTTCAAACCTTGCAAGTTCTAACACCCTCTGTGCAAAATGTCCATAGGGTGAGCATGGAATCACTGATCAGGTTTGTTGCTTTTTTTTGTGCTTTTTTTGCTCCGGCAAAAACACACAGTTGTCCAAAAAGCAGACAATGTGCGCACCAAGCTGAACATCACAGAAAATCCATTGCATTTATTCATGTTCCAGAGACCCACAACTTACATAATGAAACATTTGTCATCGAGCTTGTTTAAAGTATGTCATCAAGTTGAAATTTGATTTCAGTTCTCACAAGACTAGGGAAAGAAATCATGAACTTTAAACATAATACTTCATCAAGGGCTTTGGTGTCTCTGAGACCTCAAACAAAAGATTGGTTGTGAATTCAGATGAGTGCAGAACAGTGCTGGTTGAGAGGGCATTAGAATATGTAAGTGTGTGTGTGTTAGGAAATGAATCCTTATCTGTGTAAGTGCAGTATAACCGTAAAAGACGGTGTTGATTGCTGTCACTTCTTCAGTAGCTGTTTCTTATAACAGCGACGGGCTCATACCAAACTCTTTTCTCTGCTGGATAAAGGACGACAAGCATTTGGGTTTAGCTTAAACTAAACTTCAGTGATGTTTCTGATTTAAGCTGGGATCTTTTTGTACAGTTGCTGGAGCAGCTTTCCTCGGGGCTCTGTGTGCTGTTTACTACTCTAGAGAGCATGTCCTCGCAACTCAGGATGACATCGGTAGGGGACACAGACATACAGATTATTCATCCCTTTGTACATCAACACTCCTTCGTCATTTTTCCTATCCATCAAGCGCGAGGGGGAGAAACAGAGATGTTGCGCAGCAGACTAAAACAGAACGCTCTTTTCAGATGAAGACGGAGGGGCCAGGTCTTCCTCCCAGCTCGTTTGCTGCTCACCATGGTACATAGACACGCACATACACAATGAGGAGAAAAAAGACGGTGTGCCCATGTGCCTGTCTTTTTGTGTGAGCAGCACAGAGAGCGAGAGAATGAGAGCATGTGTGATGTTTATCTCTGAATAAATAAATCATTTTGTGATTCACAGATGGCTCACCGCAGCAGTGGATGAGGATGGTCTGTCTGGATGTGTCGGTGTGTGTGTTTGTCCAACCGATGTCACATTATTCCTGATGGATTTTGTTCCTGTTAGGTGACATGGAGCCATCTGGGGGATCCTGCAGTGAGTGTGTGTGTATCTGAAAGGTGAAAGTGAGAAAAGGAGGAAACTAAGGAGAAACAAATAGCTGTATCAATGCTGAGGTAAAGTGGCTCCGAAAAGTCACTAATTAAAAGGCCACAATTAAAAATCCATATGCATTATATAACAAAACAAAGCAATTGGCAGTAAAAAAAACAATTGTAACATCCTACAGTTAGTAAGTTTCAGTTATAAAAGTAAAACGTCTTCAAGCGCAACAAAAGATTCCTAAAGGTTTAAGTCATGCATTAAAATAAGTAAACATTTTATTTGAGAAATGATTACCAAGTTTATTTATGCATGTTAGATACATTAAAGGAGTCTCTAAGTGCATGTATATAGCTTTTTTTCCATTAATATTATATTAACTGCAAGTACAGTTTTTAAAATATGCTTTTGAGATCTGAAGTACTCTAAAAATGTTCACGTTTAGTACAATTCAACATACTTCTTTCTTTTTCAGAAGGTATCTCTAAGTGCCCCAATATTATTGGGGCCACTGTAAATGTATTATTGATGGCTGAGAGCTTGTGTGTGTGTGTGTGTGTGTGTGTGTAAAATATCCTTCCCTGCTCACACGCGCACAGCGAGGAATATGCCCTGGTTAGCATGATTCTGTCATTGGTGTCAGCACCCAGTCTGTCTGCAATGTCACATTACTATCAATAGAGGACATGATGGCAGAGAGGGAAAGAGAGACTAGAAATATCCTAGTCATGGAGCACAGCGCACACACAAGACATGGCTTCTCTGTCTCTCTGTGTAAGTGTCTCATCGGGACACACTACAGGTGTAGTGATAAGAAGAACTTCTCTGAGGAAGCTCTCACTTGCTCAGTTTTGCAAGAACAGATGTGTTGAACAGCTCACAATGAGTTCTCATTTCTATCTTGAAAATGGGCTTAACCTCACAAGGAGAGCTGCACAGCTCCTCTGCATTTCAAAGAGAAGATAGCTGCAGCGTTGGCAATGATAGGCCTTTACATTGGCTTGACTGGCTTATTCAGCTGATACTTGGACATTGTGAGATACGTAAAACCTGTGCCACTTGGCTGTTGAATAGAGGTCATTCTGCATGGTGCTAGTTCTGGCATTTACAAGCAGTGTTATCAATGAATAGCACACATTTTTTGGTTCTCAGATTAGGGATTTTATGTGCATCTGCTCAGTAGTTTGTTTTATTTTTGTCTCCTCCGATCTTTAGATAATGGTATCAGTCATTTTAAAAACTCGTTTTTAGAGTGTGTATGTGTGGAAGGTGTGAGATTAATTCCTGTGGTGAGTGAAATGTGTGTTCTTTAAATGTGAATAATCAATGAAGGTGTGAATCATCTGTGGAGGATAAGTGGTTGTATCATCTTCTCTTGAGTGGAGGAGGTGTGGTTGAGTTTCCAATCTAGTGCTCAGTTTTGTTTTGGATCTCTACCTTCCTGCAAAATTGAGTTGTAACTGTCATCAAACAGACCAGAATCAAGGTACCAAAGGAAATGTCTGTGAAATTTATATTTAAAGGAAGTCTTTGAAAGGGAAAAGTGGGATTGCAAAAAAAAAGTCAAGGCACACTTGCAATTTAGAAATGTCAAAATACCATTGTAAATGGCTATTTCATCATAGAAGCATTTAGAAAGAGCAAATAATATTGCAAACCTATGCATTTAATATTTTTGAAAGTGTGCTTTGGATGAACTAATCAAGCTCTTCAGGGTCGTATATCTGAAAACATAAAATTCCAATTCCATGCCACATTGTAGCATAAATATTGTAAAATATGCAACAAAATATATCCTGAGAACGTTTTGCTAACATTGTGTAATCCCTAATGTTTTGTTGATTACATGACCGTTAAGAGAGCATTCCATTTCATCACTTTGAAAACATGACTTTTGAATATTTTCGGAACATTCTGAAACATGTAACACCACAAAAAAAAACGAATGACTAACTATAGCGTTTCGCAAATAAAACATTCCATTAAAGGCAGGATAGGTGATTTGGTTCAAAACATTTATTTTGTTATGCTGGTTGAAAGTCTCTTAACATCTCAACAGCAAGTTAAGTGGTCTATTTATATGTATTTCTATCATCTGTGGAAGCCGTAGGACCAAAAAAAAACAAAACACACAAAACTTTGTCCAATCAAATGTTCAGTTTGAACATTACAATACATACATCAAAATAGATATTTGCATACCTCCTGTGCATGCTGTTTGCTCAAGTAATCAGTGCGTTTCTGCAAGAATGAAAGGTGCTGTTATTGTATGTGCTTGATAATGTTCTCTCGCCACTGAGCACATTCATGTGTGGCTATTCAGAGCAATTATTCTTTCAAAGCTAACTTGTTATCACTAGCTTTTCTCATATTGCCTACCATACCTTTAACACTGCATAAATAATATTGCGTGTGAGCAAAACTGAAGATCAGCCATCTTTGAACAAATATACTTTTAACACAACTGGATAAAACTTTCAGAAAACCTTGCCAGAACATTATCCAAAATTCTGAGAACACTCCCTGTTAATTTGTGTTGTGCTCACACACTGTAAATTCCATAAAGAAAAATGTATTTCATATACCTGGATGATGCACTTAATTAACCGAAGAAATGAAGTGTGAAATGTTGTATTCTTCATGCACTCGGCTGTCGCTTTTCCTATGTATCTGACTCTGAAGCTGAATGACAAAATAACCATAGAAATTCTTACACCAGACTGTAGATTACATAGTAGCCTACAAGAGGATAATGTATAGTATGTCATTTGGGACACAATCATAGATGCCACTTTAACAGCTGTTCCTAATTAACGTGACATATCAGGACATCTGCTGCATTAGCCCTGCTTTAAATGTAATACAGCATAGGCTCAATAGCTAGTGTCATGAACTGGATTGAGCGGCCCCTAGTGTTGTGGATGTGTTTGTATTGCTCAAATTGTGGGTCTTTGCGCATATCAAAATTTTTCAGATAATCTATTTTGGGCATTCTGTCCAACTCGTAAAGTTATGCTTTTTAAAACAAAAATGCACCTAATGTAAGCGACAGTTTTTCGCTGAACAGAGCAGACGCAGAGAGAGGAGCGCAGCGGGAAAAATCGAGACACCTCGCGCTCGTGCGGCAGTCAGCTTCAGATATATCATATTTTCGTTTGCTACACGCAGGATACACACGAACCACGTTCAACTCGGACAAAGACGGTCGTGGTAATAAACAATGTTACCATGCACGTGTCCATACTTAATGCGCATCTTGTGAAAAGCATTTTCGGGGACCCTTATCTTTTGGGGGCCCAAGGCAGTTGCCTACCTTTGCCTAATGGCTAAGTCCGCCCCTGTCTGTACGTTACATTCTGTGTTTGATATTGCAAACTGTTATCATATATATACATAAGTCCTTATAGTACTGAACATACAGTACAGTGTTTAATGTATCATAATTCTTGCACATTCACAGAAAAATAAGGTGTATACCCTCCCATCTAAACTTCTTGGTAATTCAAAAAGTGTTTTGTTGTTTCTTTTTACTTCAGTACAGAAAAGGCTCATGTGCACATGCACACACACACACACACACAAGTGCCAGTACAGTAATGGAGTGTAATGGTGTGTGTCTGCAGGATATCGGCCCTTCAGATTCCATTAAGCGGGAATGTGCTGATATCAGATAGCAGGGGCTGATGGGATATGTGGGCGTGGCAATGCTAGCATTCATCAAAGTACACTCATGTTGTTAAGCTTGAAATATAATTAATGTTAAAGGTTGGTAATTGATTTATGGCTGTGTAATGGCTGCTGTGAGGATGCATTTCCATAGTGCGAGCGTTCCTGTGCAGTGCAGGGATGCATTAAAACACAGCTGTTGTCTGGAGAGCTCTTCATTAGCCTCAAGCACATTTTAATTTCAGACTTGACCACACTCTACCGTACAGCATATAATGCTCATGTCTTCACAACTGAAACTTGGTTAATGTGTGTTTGGAGAGTAATTAAAAGAGCCAAGAGTGCGATGACTAATGAGTTGATGATCGCAAGCATCACTTCAGGTTTCGTACTGAGCATGACATTGCGTTACTCTCTTTAAAATCGCTTTTTTCATTGAAATTCAGGCCAGCGACACTTCAGCACTCTCCCTATAGCAAACAGACATGCATGGCTCTTGGGTTTTACAGCTGTGAGTGTTGTTAATGAGACCAGTCTGGAGTGTTTTGTGCAGAATATCATCTTATGAGACGTCCGGCGTAAAGCCGTGAAGAAGATGATGATGATGTCACTATATCTAGAACTTGTTTATGAAGAATGAACACAGCCAGTAATTACTCTGGAGTGAACGGGCTGTAGGCACGCCAGATGGTGGACTATACAGACCAAATATACTGTTCAGTCTAAAAGCAGGTGTTAATATTCATGCCTCTGCATATTTCACCCAGACATGTTAGTTTAATTATGAGCCATTATTGTAGTTAAAGGGTCTTCTAAACCACGTTCCTCTCCTCGCCGCCTTGCCACGGCACATGCTCACAATCACCGTGCGCTCCGTAATTACGGCAAGATTACTCTCATTAACATCCAACAGCGCTTATGCCGTGCCTTGTTACGGTATCCAGCCTCATGTGACACTCCTTGCGTCTTCCCAGCCAATGCACATTTCATCCATAAGTAATAATTGCTAACGCAGTGTGACGGAAAAAACAAAAGGCCTGTTTTGTCCAAAACGCTTGCTTTGTGAATTAAAGTCAGAAAGATGCAGTGCCAGGAGACTTTGTGACTCACAGCTGAAAAGCGTGCTGGTCACTACAGAAAAATCGATCATCTGTTGCAGTCTGCTGCACACATTACCTGTACCTTTCTTGTTTGGCACAGCAGTGTTTTTATTTCTGATCTGGCTGGGCTCTCAGGTACATCCAGGACAGGTCCCCTGTTCCTCAGTGCTCACTGTTATCTGGCCTGGAGCCTCAATTGCTGGCTATCAGTAAAAAAGTGGACTGTAAACTAGAGCTGCATCCAAACTTCTGTTCTTTCAAAGTACACTATGTACTCAATTCAATTAAGCACTTCTTTGATGTCTATTGATGAAGTACACTACACTCTCAGAAATAAAGCTACAAAAGCTGTCACTGGGGTGGTACCTTTTCAAAAGGTCCAGTTTTGTACCACTTTTGTTAGGTTCAAATATGCACACTTTTAAGTACATTATATGGCGCTTTTCCACTGCATAGTACGGTATGGTACCGTTCAGTACAGCTCACTTTTGGGGGGTTTTCCACTGGTAACAGTACCTGGTACCTGGTCCTTTTTTAGTACCACCTCAGCCGAGGTTCCAAGTGAGCCGTACCGTTACCAAAACATGACGTGTAAACTCTGCTGGTCACTGATTAGCCGGAGAAAATCGTCATTACTGCATCACTTAACTTGCGACACGAGACACAACAGACCCGCTAGATTTAAATCAGCACAGCCAACGAAGTATCGGACGCAACTGTTTTGTTTGAAGAAAAGCAACTTTTTGTATTAACCAGAAATGTCTGTTTCTGTTTCGTAGGTCCTCGCTGATAGCCGAGGAGCGGATCTAGTGAGAGCTTGATGGGGCGACGCGGAATGAAAAATACTCCATTGTTGTGGCGTGTTTAAGATGATGTCACGGCAGTATAGGCGGCGCAACTAACGACACGTGAATAATCCCTCCCACTCTAAAGCGGTACTAAACTGCATGGAAACGCAAACCGAGCCGAACTGAGCCGTGCCGTAACGAGCCCTGCCGAACCGAGTCGTACCACGGAGTGGAAAAGCGCCATTAGGGTACCAAAATGGGCCATTTAGGTACACGCATGTACCTTTTGAAAAGGTACCACGACAGTGACAGCTTTTGTACCTTCATTTCTGAGAGTGTACCCTCTAAAAGTTTGGAAACAGCTAATATTTCCATTATTTAATATCAGCATAAAACATTTGACACTAAAGACAGCGGTTGTTATTTGTTATTATAATAATTTTATGCATATACAATATGTGACAAGATATTTACTGAACCAGGTTTCTTATTTTCACAATTACGGGGTCAGTCCTCCTCTATGGATTTAGTGATTGATTGCCAGTGAAGGTTAGTACAACCAATCAGAACAAATTTTAGAGTAAAAGGCAAAATTCTTTATGCAAATATTGCATAAGATGCATTAAACTTGTGAAAAGTAACAATAAATGGATTTAGAATGTTAAACAATTCTATTTCAAATAAAATAATTCTGAAACAAAAGAAGAAAAAAGGTTATCAGGTAGAAATGTTTCTTGAGCACCGATTCAGAATAGAATGATTTCAGGTGACACCAAAGACTGAAGTAATGATGCTGAAAATACAGTATTGCCACCACAGGAATTTAACAAATAATTTAAACATGAAATTTTCTTTTGATGCCAATAGGACTTAAATATGAAAAGAGCTATCCACCTTTTTTTAGCTCGTCAAGTAATGTTTATTTATATAGCTCTTTATGCTATACAGATTGTCAAAGCAGCTGTATAAAACAGGAAAATAGTGTGTGCATAACGCAGGAGGGAATTTTCCAGTTAAAGATAGTTTATCAATGATTCAGTGATGTCATCTTCCAGCTCAGTTTAGTTCAATTAGTACCTGTGCAGTCAAGTACACAATACTGCCAGAAATTAAATGTCCCCAACTAAGCCAGCCAAAGCAAGCAGTAGAAGCAACCAAAACTCTGTCTGTGGCAGAATTGGAGGAAAAAACTCCTTGGGATCTCTTTAAATCTGGAGGCTTCATTGTATTTTTTGGTCTACTGTATCATCCTGCTCATTTGGCACACTACTTTTTGCATATTGTTTCAGGAAAGTATGCACATTCTGACGCAGGGCAGGAGTCTGTGCCGTCATTTATTTGCATTGCTCTGAGCTGCCTTGTCAAGGGAAGCATTCTTGTACTAAAAGCACTAGAGAACTCAAAAAGATCAAAGATTATAGTGAAGTCAGTTATATCCAGGTGGGTATAGACCTGTAAAGCACAGATCAGAAAGTAATTCACACTACATAGTAGTGCATCTAAGTCTGAGATGATGGCTCAGAGTTGCCTCACAAGGATCTTCATTATGTGTAGAAAGCAGCTGTTGTAGTTCCGCTTTGGCACTGAAACAAAGCAGCACATCTTTCAGAGTTTGAACATTGTTATCTGATTCAATGTGAGGTGCTAAAGAACCCACAGAGCTTGTTTGCTCATCTTCATCACCTCAGGCGTTATACGGTGAGAATCGCTGGAAGACGATGGAAGAGAGTGTAAGCGGAAGTATGTTGGTAAAAGACCACTGCTGGATTCCCAAATCTCCTGAACAGATTCATCTCATTAACACTCTCATTAACAAGTTTGTTTGCACCACCAAGTTATAAATCTGTTTGTAGTCGGTAATGATCCTCATTTTACATTGTTCTGCTGGTGTTTACGCTCCAGCTGATTCCAGTACTGTTTAATTTCTCTCCAGCTCCACCTGTAGTATCTGTTAATCCTCCATCTCCAGACCTGAAAGCCTTCTTCCTCCTGTTCAGCAGGTCTTTTAGGCCCACAGCTTGCTGTCAGGGAAACAGCACACAGTCTCAGCGGGGACTGCATTTTACAGACAGAAGTTGACAAGTTGAAGTCTGTGCTGTAGCCAGGTCTTATATGTGGGGTTGAAGTGCCCGGGGTTTAAAATGGCTCTTGTATATAGATTATATAATAGTCAGTAAATAAGTCATTTTTTCTCTGGACTGACAGTCTACAAAGTCTATAATACAGTAAGTGAAACCACAGTGCAATATAATTAAAATACCCCTGAGCTGAATAAGTCTGGGTGATCTGTGGTGAGTTTGCCAACCACAGCATGTCATGTCTACATTGTAGCTTGCTGTGGATTGGATGTAAAGACTCCTGAGCGACTAAAATGATCACAGTCAAACAGCAAGATGATTTATATTTGGGTTGCAGCCCAGTGCATTAATTATAATAGGTTTGAGTATCACAGTCGTTCACAAAAACGGAGAGAACATGCTCCATTTCTTAAAACTCGTGTTGTGCACTGTGTCTGCTTTGTGTTCAGTCTATAATGTTTCCATTCCCCAGTGCAGCTAGTCATTTGTGAGAGTTTTTCCAATTTTAAGAGGCAATGAGAAAGACACACACACACACACACACACACACACACATATACACTCATGTTGGGTTTTGTGATTTATGGGGACTCTCCATAGGCATAATGGTTTGGAGAAACTGTATGTGATATTGTCGTACACCTACTCTATAGCTAAACCTACCCATCACAGGAAACATTTTATTTTTAGATTTAAAAAACACAATTTAGTATGTTTTTTAAAGTGTTTTGAATTACAATGACACTGAAAATGTCCTCATAAATCACCTTCATATTGTAATATCTATGTCATACCCATATCATTATGCAAATTTGTGTCCTCATAAACACACACACACAAACACACTATACTTCAAAAACCAAGACATTTATTTAATTAAAAATACAGCAAAAACATAAACTAACATAATAATGTTGTGAATTACTGTTTTATTTTTATTATTTTATAATTTCAAATGTATAATATTATGTAGTTATTATTTAGTATTGCTAACATATATATATATATATATATATAATTAAAAAAAAAATATATATATATATTTTGATGCAATGCAATATTTCAAAAATTTTTCATTCTAGTTTTCTGTCTGACATGAAATCATTCTAAAAGAATTATTTGCTGCGTTGTTGTCATGATTGCGGCGCGAGCTACTCGCGCTATCGCTTCCTTAAACCAGGCAGGCAGGACTCGGAGGCAGGACTTGAATGTGACATTTATTAACAGAAAACAACAACAAAAAAGGAAATAGCGAAAAGCAAAGCAAAGAAACTCCAACACGAC
>JAUMHQ010000070.1:7180901-7192786 GCA_032361165.1 Enteromius paludinosus
GAGAAGAGAAGAGAAGAGAAGAGAAGAGAAGAGAAGAGAAGAGAAGAGAAGAGAAGAGAAGAGAAGAGAAGAGGATTAGAAGAATTTTATTTGAAAGTGAAGATTATAAATTGTCTGAGATCTATATAAACCTATGTGACTATATGATCCATATTCTGAAAATTAGTCTTAGCTTTTAGTTTGAATACTATTAATAAATGTTCTGAACCGGCATTTATAGAGCTTATTAATGATTTCCATATATGAAGAACCAGGAGTATCTTGTCTTTCCTTAAATGAGAGTGGGTGGATTATGTGTGTTTTTGACCCATTAATATAACGATAAGAACTAAACTGAGAACTACATATGCTGTGTACTTGCTTTCTAACTTCAAATCTGTGCAGATACATGTTTTATAAATGAGGCTCCTGGTACCTCTAGCCTGTATAAACATCTAAGCTTAAATGACTCAGGATGGCACACATTAGTTAATATACTGTACATAAGTGTACTTCTAGTTTAGAAGAGATCAACTCGGCTCTACTATCTAAAAAAAAAAAAAAAAAAAATTTACATAGAAATATCCATATGTCTATATGTCCTCCCTGTGCATAATTTTCACTTATGGGCCCTCAGGGAGTATGTTAACATGGACAATACAGACAGCAAGGGGCTCATAAATTTGTGAAGAAGGGTGAAAATAGGGCTTGTTGGAAGCTGGGTCTTTATGTGAGACAGATAAATCGTGAGCCGGTCCTGTGGTGGGCGAGCTGGGGAACCTTGGGCTGATTGATGGTGCAGAAGGTGAAAGCAGAGAGAGAGGAAGCTGTCCTCTGAGCCGTTGGTGGCTGCCATCTTTCAATCGTCTGACATTCAGTTCTCCTACAGGGAGAGCAAGACTGCGGAGAGCTACTAAGTCTCCATCATCATCTTCTTCACTTCAACCTTTTCATCTAGCCCGTTGTACTCTCCCTGCTCCACCTCAATTCACTGTAAATGTTTCAGCCAGCTCAATCATCCACTTTCGTTTTCCGTATAATTTAGTTCTTATTTATAAAATTATACTCTAACATGGCCCTTCTTAAGTGAATCATTTGTAATGCTCTACATATGGAAACAACTCTGGACATCACATAAACAGTGCTCGGTTTAAGAGACTTACTGTTGACTGAGTTTCATATCAATGTGCTGCTAAGCTAATGACACAATACTGTAATAAGAAAACATATATAGCACACACAAATACTGAGTTATTATTTACTTTAATGGGATTTTAACAATTCACAAATTTCCTCCAACTACTGAATACATAAAACACCTGTTGTGACATTTATAGAAGATTATATTAGGTTGTTTCTTTCATTTTTTGCAACACTTTCAATGTGAAATGCCTCTTTAGTGCCATTTCATATCAGTAGTAAAATGTCAGTCAAGTGTCAGTCAAAAAACTTTTAAGCTTTTTTTCAATGCTATGCTGCATTTGACAATAATGTACCACTTACATCAAACCCTGAATTACTGAATAACTGATGGTGCTAATTAAAAACAAACCAAGACCAAAGCACATTTACTGATGCAACAATGCCATTTTAGCTTGCTTCTTCAAGTCATTGAGATATTTGATCAAGTGCAATGCTTTACCAGGTGAGCTACTGAGTACATTTACTTAGATAGAAATGCCATATAAAGCTGGTCATGTGATGCAAACATCAGTATGTACAGTATATGGTTACAAATAATGCACTATGGTAAAAATGTTTTTAGATCATGATATGGTATTGTGCAAGGAACCGTGCATTAATCAATTACCTACCCCATAAAAAACTATGAATGCAAATCGTACGAATCTTAATTTGTTTGTTAGATTTACTTTTTAAAACATGACTGATCTGAACTTTTTCAGAGATTTTATCAATACTGTTTATATACTTCTATGAATGCACGTATGTAAGGGACTTTTCTCTTACTTCGTCCACCACATTGGATTTGTGAGATTTATATTTTCACTGAAGCACACATGCAAATGAGTTATCTTTGGAGTCAGAATATTTGTTGCCTTCCTTCTGGAATAACTGGGCAGGAGCACTTCTATGAAGTCTTTAAATGCTGTCTCCGCCAGGCTGCTCACAGGCTTTAGGAACTGATCATTTGTCTCTTTTAAATCATCTTCCCTGTTCTTTCTCTTTCTTATAAGTCCCACCTTGTCTGTCTCATCTATCTTGAGGTTTCATCACCTCACCTCTGCTGTGAGCTCCAGTGCTGCAGTATTCACCTCTCTGACTGAGCCTCTTGCATCCAGAATTTGCCACTAATCCCTGAATCCCCAACATACTGCAGTGTACAACACTCGCTTAGATTTCCAGCAGGACATGAAAAGAACTGAAAATAAACGTTTGCTGCGGCATTATGAGTGATGGAGACAAGGAGGTCTTCTTCTATAGTTCAGGAAGTGCTGACATATTAATAAACCCCTATAGAAGTAAGACACTCTATCATTTGATGGTAGAGATCGTTAAGAGGGAATGTTTTAGAATATTTGAGGAAATTAAGAGGAAAGGAACAGATTTATAAAGAGAGTGGGGTATAAGAAATAAGATGAGTGCAGAAGAGAGAAGCTATCTTATTAATATTTGATTGTTATTGCAATTTGGTATTTATACACTATTTTATCTGAGAGTTCTACGGTGTCAGATAGATTTTAAAAACAACATAAAAAAAAAACAAGCCATCTCTCTGATCAGCACACTTACTGTCTGTGCAAATAATGTCTAATAATTTCTTGATGAAAATGTATGCTATTTTAATTAAATTAAATACATTTGAATTTGATTATTTCTAACATAATATTTTCCGTTTGTATTTTAGTTTTTTTATTGATTGTTATTTTAATATTAAAATCTTAATGTATTAATCCCATCACTGTGCGTATGATAGCAATATTGTTTGGGAAAACAATCATGAAATACTATTAAAAAAGAATTAAAGTAAGCGAGAGAGAATGAGAGCAACAGACAGAGAGAGAATCAAAATGAAAAAGAAAACACTAGCCCTACGTCATCCAAAATGGGGTAGTAAAAATTCATGGGTCATAAATCTCTGAAATAGGTAAGGAAAATGAGAGAGGGAGAGGTTAGGGAGTGCTGTGGAGTATGGCTTTGTATTCTCTCTGGCTGCTCTTTGTTGTTTGGCCTGGTTAATCTCTGCGGTGCTTTCTGGTCATGTGGCAGGTGGATAAAACATCAGCTGATCTGTCAGTGCAGAGGTGGAAAGGGCATTGATTCATTTGTCCTTACACGGTCCAAAGCTCTCGCACTAGTCATTCAGCCACCTCATATCATGGACGTGAAGATGTCAGCGAGCTGTGTGAGTCAAGAGGTCAAGGCTGAATTGGGAAGAGAGTGTTAGATGAGCAGTCCAAGATGAAGAATGGAGTGTGTGTGAGGCAGTGTGAGCAATGAGGGATGGCAGCGAGTGTTGTGGCTGCTTATGACAAGGGATTCACTTGCCGCTATTAGCATCATCACTTGCACACAAGCACACCACCAGCCGACCTTCACCACACACACATACACACTGACAGTGATGTGAGTCAGTGGGTTTTTGGATTACAAAGCATATCTGAATGGGAGCTGCCCATGGGAGCAGGCCGTCTGCCAAGAAATCTGCTGCCCGCATGCTACACTCCCACATTCCCACGCAGTCCATATATCCCTCATGCATCCTACGCTACATATATCACTCTCCCCAACTATAAACCCCCAAAACCTTGCATGTGCCTCCAAACACCCTAAATGTGACCCGAGAAATCATACACTTAACTTGACCTTGATCACCCTACACATTACCCCAAAAACCATCTTCTCAACTTGACCTGGACCACTCTACACATGACACACCATACACTGAACATAACCTCAATCACCCTGCACATGGCCCCAAACCACCATATAATCAATGTGACTCCGAACACATTAACCAAACACATACTGTAAACATTAATACTCAACGCTAACCCCAAACACACCACACATGACCCCAGAAATCTTCGTACATGACCCTAAACAACATACACTGACATTATTTTGACAATGCTACACATGACCCCAAAAACCTTACATATGACCCAAAACTCCTTACACGTGACCCCAAACACCCTACACATAACCCTAAACAACATACACTCAACATGATCTGGACCATCCTACATATTGTATGACAGACAGCCTATGCATGATCCTAGAAACCATACACTGGAAACCAGAAAACTGTAGTCATGACTCCAAACACCCTTCATATGATCCCAGAAACCATACACTCAACACGACCTTGACTACCCTACACATGACCTCAGATGCTATGCAGACCCTACATGACATTGCCTATCACCAACATGACCACAAAAGCCCTACACATATTCTCTACACATAAACTCCCAACACATGACCCCAGAAAACCTTTCCACTACACATGATCCCTGACTCTCTAAACTTAGTATCAAACACCATAAACATTAACCCTCAACGCTACCCCAAACACACTACACATGACCCCACAACCTCTATACACTCCACACATGACCCCAAAGAACAGGGATCATCAAACTTAATCCTGGAGTTTAACTTTAAGTTGCCTCAACATACCTGGCTGGAAGTACATTTTGACTATGTTTGGACCTCCAGGACCAATCTTGGTAATCCCTCAACAGGACCTTAGACCCCCAAACGCTCTGTGAAATAGACACCTACTATAACCTTACACACATGCCCAAATGACCCAAAACAACCCAAAACCCACACCCATATTTCCCAAAACAAAACATTACACTTACCAATGCCAGGGCTAGCCAAAATTCAGCCTGTCCTCTTGTCTGCCTGTCTACCTAGAGTTCTATTACTGTATCTGCCATTCTCTCTGTCCGTTAATCTAGTGTGGAATGATGCAGCGCTAGAAAAAAAATCTAAATGTCAAGCACTGATGGGGAACACATTAATTGGATTTAGGAATAAATAATATTTTAGCGTTTTAAACTTACTGTTACAAAAGGTGTGTGCAGTGTAAACTGGATGAAACTTAAAACTATACATAAGTGCAAGTGATGTGCAAGATTAGGACAAGCCTATTGTTTACACAGTTTGCATGAATGTACATTTTGAAACTTAGAAACCTGAATAGCAAGTATTATGGTCCGGTACCCCCAGCCTAAATGTCAAATTATGCCCATGCTACCCACACACATCTCAAAACAAATTACATGATGAAAACACTCTACATTCTCCAAACGCCCAACACACTTCTTACACTCCATATGCTGCTCACACTCTGAGCTGACCAGAAAAGGTCACACTTTGATGATGAGCACTGCCATCTGTACGAAATCATTTACTTAACCAAAAACTTACAGGACTTCTGCAGGCTGTAGTAAGTTACTTACACGCTCAAGTAAGTATATGAAACAAGACATCAACAGCACTATGCTTTAACAAATATCAATACACTTCAATCAGGAAACCTTTTTCCCAAGCACAAACTTGGCACAACCATTTCTTTCTCACTTTGGAGTAAAGTGTCCCTCTCAATAAAAGTGGCTTTTTATCTTTTGATTTGTATTAAAACCTCCTTACCGCTGGAACCTTTATCGGGCCTTGAAAACAAATAGCTGATTACTGGGACGAATTTATTATCTAGATTGCCTGTCTTTGACACTATGTGCTGATATCACAGCTCTGTAGAACAGACAATTTGCTGCCTGCTGTATGGTTACTTATAAGATAATATCTAAAGTCCCCGCACATACACGCCTTCCCCCCCAAACTATATAAATGTATATGAGCCAAATCTAGGCCAGGACTGAATCAGAATTTTAATAGGTGGCATTTTTTTGTTTAGGCATGCAATTTTTGGCAGTCAGAAGTACCACACCCCGAATATCAATCTCAGGCTGTTATTGTGATCCGTGCAGGCAGGTAGTGCTGCTCATCGCCACCGGGACAGGCTCAAACGCCCAATCACAAGGGCAGGCAGATGTCAACACACTGCGATCTTTCTATGAATTATTCCACTGACATGAAGTCTTTTTTCCCCTAAATCTTATATCACCAAACAAACATGTTGCTATCATCATGGCAGAAGCCTTTCAGCCTCCTGCCAGACCTAAAAATGCATTAGGTGGCAACATTACTTGGTGAATTACAGGTGCCTCAGCTAGATCAGCTTGTGGTGGAGGTTGGCATCACTCCAGGCAAATATCCAGAAGAAAAAAGACCTACAGGTTAAATCTGCTAGTGATCAGACTAAATGGGGCTCCATTTATGTATAATCAAGCTGCCCTCGAGCACATGTGATTTAGGCGGGAATCGATCAAGACATTTCCTGTTTTCTCCCTCTCATTGAATGGTACGAATGTCGTGACATGGGAAACGTTGTCGTGATGAGTTTCTTGACTGCTGGACTAATGCCTCTCTGCATGAACTCAGAAAATGATAAATATTAATGCATATCATTCAGCTCCAGTTTAATGGGCTTGCCCTCCATCGTCTCAGTACATATTCTGATTTGCAGTCTAACAGCTGATTTCTTACAACTCACCAATTCATTGTAAGCAAACATGGTTTAAAAGCAAAACATACAAAGCCAATTATAAATGATGAAATGCATGCCACACTCACTCAGACTATGGGAATGGGGAAAAAATGAAAAGTTCCTAGAGTCATGAGGAACACTTAAAAAAAACGTATATCATATATTATTGTTTCTGCTTTCATTTGTATTATGCTAAAAGCATTTAAATACCTGCAGCATACTTAAAGGGATAGTTCACCCAAAAATGTCATTTGTTCACCTTCGTGTTGTCTTAAACCTTTCTGTGAACAGAAGAGATGTTAAGAAAAAATTGAGAACTGACAACATCAGTCTCCATTCATCTAGATGGTGAATAAAGGGCCATTTGCACACACAAGCTGCACTGCTTTTCCATTGTTTTGTTTTTCTTGTTAGCGTCTTTTGCAGTGTGCCACACATTACATGGTGGCCTAAAAACATGGCACTAACTTAAAAATTGTTTTAAAATTATATTTTTATAGGCCTCTTTATTCTGGTGCCTTGTTTTTAATTGCAAAACTGTTCGGTTCGATTCAAATAAACTTTAGTGTGATTATTTTGTTAGTGAGGTTCATTTAAATAATTGGAAACCCTGCCTTCGAAATCTGGTGCGCACCAAACAAGGGGACTGAGACGACCTTAAAATGAACTCTAGTGCAGTTAAAAGGAAAAATGAACACAACGTGAACCAAAGACATCTAAACAAATTAAAAACAGATAAACCATAAAAAGGACAGAATACTCAAGCATACCCACAGGAGCTGTGTTGCCCATTACAGTTCAGTACAAGCATCAGACCCCTCTCTTTCCTTGCAGTAGATCTCCGGGTCGCCATGATTTTGCCAAGTAAGACATGATCCAGGATCGACTTCTTTTGTTGTTCCTGGATCAACATTACTGTCCAAAAATATAAACTTATCCCAATCCTTACCCTTAAACCTACCCCTACCCCAAATTTGTGCCTAAAATCAGTGAGAAATTATAGCTGAATAACAAGGGTGTAGAAGCACCTAACTATGATTATAAGCCTAAAACTGATATTTCCAGAAAAGTTATTCCTCAATTCTGATTGGTTAATTAGTGTAAGGCCTTGGGCTTCCATTGGGTTCTATGTTGGTTTTCATGTGCTTGTGCTTTTTACCTTTTGTATCCTCGTGTCTTCCCTTGTTTATGACTCCGCCCCACTCTTTAGTGTCTCACACTCCATCAGCTGTTTCTGTCCAGGTGTTCCCCTATATCCCTTCATTGTATCTAGTATTTAACCATGTCTTGTTTAGTGTCTGGCTGTCTGTTGTTAATGTTTCGTCTGCCTTATCATGTCAGCGTAGATCCCAGTATGTTCGTCAGTATCTTGTGCTTATTATTAAATGTTTTCACGTTCATTGGAATTCTCGTCTCCTCGCCTCCTTGTCTGCTGAGAAGCGGGATCGCTACACACCCGCAGCGTGACAGAACGACTGACCAAAATGGAAATGCCGTTATGTGGACAGCTCGTTGAGCTGATTCACAGAGACCCGGCTTTTGAGGATTACATCCTAGAGTTCCGCAAACTGGCGGAACGGTCGGGTCTCGGTGATGCGGACATCGTGCGCCTGTTCCGGGAGGGTGCACATTTCATCCAGGATGCTGAAATCCCAGATATCGCCGGGCTGCCCTGGAGGCTTTTTTTTGTCCCTCATGACCAACCGATCAAGAGAGGGATTTCGGTCAGCCTCTGTCACCACTGCACCTCATGCACAAACAAACTCTGTCACTGACATCACCAGCACCAACGCACACATTTCCGTGGACGCTGATCCGCCATTATGGCTCCACGAGTCACTACAGACTCTGACCGAACCGGATACGTGGAATCCCGATCCAGTGCCGGTCCCCGTTCCAGTCTGGGTGAAATGGAGATTCCAGTTCCAGATTTTCAGTCAGTTGAACCAGAAATGAATTGTGATTCTTTATATCCCGAGCCACCAGAACCAGTATGTGAAGCTGATTTCTCATGGACTGAACCAGAAATGAACTGTGTTTCTCTATATCCCGAGCCACCAGAACCGGTATGTGAAGCTGATTTCTCATGGACTGAACCAGAAATGAACTGTGATTCTTTATATCCCGAGCCACCAGAACTGGTAGGTAATGCAGATTTCTCAGAGCCTGACACACCAGAAAGCGAACCTGATCGTGGCACTGTCACTGTCATCGACTCCTCTGAACCTGATTTGGCTGTCAGAACCCCTCAGCTCAACCCAGTTTCCAGTACTACCTCGGCCGAAAAGGCCAAAACAAACCTGTTTGTGCCCATCCATGTGTCTCAGTTTCCAGATCCGCCCAGGAGAGTCTCTTTGCGGTCTGGGCTAACCCGAAGGACGTGTCCGCCGCCTGCTCTGTCCCGGTGGGCTCCTCCGCCACCGCCTGCTCCGCCATGGAGGGCGTCTCCTCCCTCTGACCCACCCGAGTGGGCATTTTTGCCGTCTCAACCGCCCCCCCTTAAAGACTTGTGTTGCTCTTGGGTCTGGAAGCCGCACCTAGGGGGAGGGCTCAGTAACGCTGTAGGCTTCCATTGGGTTCTATGTTGGTTTTCATGTGCTTGTGCTCTGTGTTTACCTTTTGTATCCTCGTGTCTTCCCTCGTTTATGACTCCGGGCTGCTCTTTAGTGTCTCACTCTCCATTGACTGTTTCTGTCCAGGTGTTCCCCTTTATCCCTTGATTGTATCTAGTATTTAACCATGTCTTGTTTAGTGTCAGGTTGTCTGTTGTTAATGTTTCGTCTGCCTTATCATGTCAGCATAGATCCCAGCATGTTCATCACTATATTGTGCTTATTATTATATGTTTTCACGTTCATTGGAATTCTCGTCTCCTCGCCTCCTTGTCTACTGAGAAGCAGGATGGCTACACACCCACAGCGTGACAATTAGAATGTTGTTCCAGGATCAACAAGGATGTTGATCCAGGAACATCTTGTACTTGTGCTATTCATTTGGTGTGGACCTATTTGGTTAGCGTGATTTCACAAGAAGCAAATATGACTAATACTTGATTCAAATAAATTCTGACATTAAAGGTCGATATTTGAATATTATTCAGTGGCTTTGTCAGTATCACTATAAGTAACCTTAAAAGTCAAGTTCTTGTGACCGTACTCCTTAAAGTTTTTACATTTAAAACAGTTAACCTATTAGGGTCTTTGTAAACTTTCTAAATTGTCCATCCGAACATTATGTATTGCATACTGTACTGTATAATTTTTTTCATGAATTGAGTTTTCATAAAAGTAGAAATTTCCAGTTGTCTGCCTCACATGCTGAAACTACTGTTAGGATAGCATTCAGTTTTCATAAAGGTCCAAAACGTGAATATGAGACAGGATTGGTTGTCAACATGTAGTTGTAACACTGCTACCTAAATAACAATGACGAAACCTACATTTAATAAGGTTTAAACAGAGAATTTATAATGACAATAATCAATGTTTTAAGTGTGAGTGTATGCATTCAATCATTATTTAAATTTTTTTTAAGACTTTACATGTACTTTACAAGGTAAAAAGCAATTTTAACAAACATCAATAATTATTTAATTTTTGGGGGATTCACACTTTATGGCATTTGACAGCATGAACAAACCTTGCCTTGTAAGAAAACAAGGTCAGATTATATGATCTTTTTGGAGACTTTTTGACCTTGACACGCTTTCATGATGGTCTGCATCCTTTTAAATACATTATGTTGTTTTATATTTTTACTTGTGTGCATTTTGTTTTAGTTCATAAATTAAAAACACCCTATACATCAGAACGGTTTATCCAAGCCAGGCTATGTTTAAATTGGAATTTTAATGTTTTATTGAATTAATAGATACTGTATGTTTTGGGAGTCAAACCACATGACAATTGACAACCTGACTTAATTAAAAAAAAGATCAGATTGTGTTTAAATTGGATTTTTAATGTATTAAATAATAAATGAATAGATAATATAATACATATATATTTTTTAAATGTTTATCTATAAACATATAGGCGATATAGGCTATAGGTGAACATCTTTGAGAGTTTTGACATCTTTTTTTTCTAGCACGATGAAAGCAGCATTTATGACCTTTTTCATGTCTAGAGACACCTGTAAAATATGCAGGGTTTTGGAATAGAGATAATCAATAAAAAATCTTGTCTCAAGAACCAAAATTGCTTGGGTCTACAGTCAGTCAATCCAAATATAAACGCCTACAAATGACCGGAAGAAAAGTCTCTGTCTTCCTCTCAATCTTCCTTAATAGTCTGCAGTGCTGAAGGCCTCAGTGAACTCACAGATAAACAACAGTTCTCCTCGTTACACTGGCCACCAAAAGCGAGCCATCTACCTCCAACTGCTTCAATACACTTGAATAAAAGATGAGTTTCTTTTCGTATAACTCATGAATGTCAGGCTTTTTCTCAGTTTCTCAAGTTTGCCATAGGTTTAATGGGCTCCGTCTTTGCCCTCTACTGGGTGTAGCATTGCAGTCTTCAGATATAGGGTAGTGGGATCTGTGTGCTGAGACGAGGATATCTCTAAAAGAACACACACAAACACACACCGACATCCACAGAGTGGCCAGCAAGTCTTACCCAGGATGCACCAAACAACATACCCAGAATCTTCAGCCTCTCTTGAGGTCTTCCGTCCTGCAGGTGACCTGTCCTGACCATTTGTTTGTTATCTACACCTTGCCAGCATTGCCTGCTGGTCTTGTGTCCTCCCCTTTGGCCTCCTGGGAGATCGTGTCCTGGCAAACATATCCACAACAAGACGACACTCTGACCTTGAGCCAGACATTCACTCCTCTCTGATCTGTATGTCTCACTGTTCACCTTTCCTCCCCTTCCCCTTGTGTGTCTTTTATTTGTCTATGTTTTCCACTACATTCCCTACCCGCTTTGCTGTTGTCATTTTCTTCTCTCTCTGGGAATGTTTGCAATGGCATACTGCACACTACTCAAGCTATATTTGCAGAATGCAATATATTTAGTACAGTATATACATTTTCATAGAATCTATATAATACCCAGGTGACCGGATGGAAATTGTTCAGTATACAGCCGAGCACCCATGGAGGAGTGCAGTTTCCCACAATGCATTGCTTTTGACATGTATTTGCAATGTGATGAATTAGAGGTTACATCGACTGCGATTTTTACTTTATTGGGCTGCTGAAAAGGCTATTTACTTCCGTATTTACTCTCCTTATACATTTCTTATTAAAGGGATAGTTCACCCAAAAATGAAAATTTGATGTTTATTTACTTACCCCCATGGCATCCA
The DNA here is from genome assembly GCA_032361165.1 of Enteromius paludinosus. Lineage (NCBI taxonomy): Eukaryota > Metazoa > Chordata > Actinopteri > Cypriniformes > Cyprinidae > Enteromius > Enteromius paludinosus. The sequence goes on from JAUMHQ010000070.1 coordinate 7,192,777, forward strand.
AGATGTAGGT
>JAUMHQ010000070.1:7202676-7218693 GCA_032361165.1 Enteromius paludinosus
AGTGCTTTGCTACAATCTGTATTGTTAAAAGCGCTATATAAATAAAAGTGACTTGACTTGACTTGACTTGACTTGACCTCTCAGAATGCTATGTGTAAGTACAAATGTGTAACAGGACTAACAGTACTTTTTGGTCAATAAAGTGTTACAAGGGTAGGTTTTAAAGCAGTCAGGATGGACTTTAATGGAAAATTCAGTCATACTGTATCTGTAAATAAAGAAAATGACTAACGCAGTGGAAGGTGTTGTAACCTTAAACAAATGAACCTTTATTAATAAAACATAAATCAGCAGTGGCTCGGCTTTTCAGAAATGCGTTTAGTTTGCATAGCAGCACATTTGCTGGGCATTGACTGGGTTTACAATACAAGGTTCATACTGGTAACGACGCCAACCTCTAAGGTCTGTTTGCCTATAATTAACCAACCAAGGCTACTACTTAAGTGATCGTTTCTGCTGTTTGACCTTATCTGATATGGATAGCAATTTTAAAATCTGTTTTGGCATTGACAAGAGCTAGCATTATTGGCGAGTAACGTTTTTTTTTTTAGCTTACCTGCTCATAAGACATTTTTGTTTTTCTGAAATGTTTTCTTTTCAGGAATTTTACTGTCACACCATTTTCACTGAAAGCATCACCTGCAGAGTACGTGACTCACGCCATCAAATATTTCCGCTCAGAATACCAGAGGCGAATCATACAGTAGAAAAGAAAACAGAATAGCTTTAATAATGAAAACGTGTTAATTGATGTCATTTTCATTACTTGCTGCATTACAGAAGCAAAAATTGGTCAAAGCAAACTTTGTGCTTTCAGTTAGCTTTTAATAGCAGGCTAATTGCTTAGCTGACTAACTTAGCATACAGTACTGCAGGTAAATGGTTAATTAGTTGGAGGAAGACATCACAACATTGTGCTATGAGATTCTGATCAGGCGTTAAGGGGGATAAGACTTTTTTTAAGAATGAAAAAAAAACCTCCCATTTCTTCAGACATATTGAGAGCTAAAAGAAAAACTGGGATTCAAGACAATTTAGGACTTTCATTATGAGGCGAATCACTGTCCTGATCTTTCAGGACATTGCAAATGGATGACAGCAATAGTCATTACTCAGTAAAGAGAGATAAATGAGTCACATGAGCAAAGGTGGTGCCAGGAGACACTTTTCTAAATCAATTCCAAGAAGTCTTAGCATTGTTACGCCTGGCAAAGTCTGGAAATGTGCTGTGTATATGCATGCATGTTTGTGTGTGTGTGTTTCAAGTACTGTATATTATGAAGAGATGTTGCTCTCCAGGTCAGCGAAGATACCGTATCAGTACATATATTCAAGTGTGACCTGATGTCTCCTCGCTTCCCTGGAAAAATCAGATTTACACACGCTCTTGCTGTGCACATTAAAATTAGTCTCACATCAGATGCATCATGCTGAAATTGTATCTGTTGCACAAACAGACACACACACACACACACACACACACAGATTTTACCCTCCTGTGGCTCCACTGACTGGTGGCATTTTAATGTTTCATAGAGTTGATATAATAAGTAAAAAGCAGTGTTGTCACCTCCCTCTGTTTCTGCTGACACGTTCCTTCTACTCACAGACAGGGAGGTCAACTCTGTAAGCCCACACAATTACAACAATGACAGCAATTACGCAAATAGAATGACATTATAAATTAATTGAAAATGAGTCCTGTTATTGCGTTATAATTGTCTGTTGAGTCAATAAATTAGGAGGGTGTCATGTCAGCAGAGCTTGATGATTGGTGAGGACAGAAAGGGTCTTTCAGCAAGTTTAGTCAGTGTTTGGCCCCTGAAAAACATAATAAAGTCATTTGCATCTCAGGTTCAGAATTAAATATCCTTTGAGGTAATTGCATGAATGAATGCATTAGTAGATGAACAATGGAATGAATGAATAATGGCAGTTATATTCTCTTAGGTGTGAAAGAATTATTGGTAAAAGCTTTATATTCCATGTATGTGATTCCAAGAGACAGAAAGTGAATATTTTTTAAGTGTAGCTAAGATTCTTATGAGAAGCTCCATTAGAGATGTTAATCCATGACAATGAAATCAACCTGTGCACCTGTCTTGTTTACTTGGGATGGTTTATTCCCATCATGCACGTGTAATTATATTCATAAAGTTCAGAGATAAGTCTAGATAAGTCTGCTGGAACACAATGAAATGGAATATCTTATTCAGAAATTATATTGTGTTGAGCTAAATATCTACTGAATCATGTCAATCACTAGCCTGGCTTCCGCGACTATTAAGCTCTATAAGAGCTACCTTACTTCCCGCCTTCTGGGAGGTGGGCTTAACCTGCGTCCATTAAATGCCTCTGTATACTACTGTACGAATCTACAACCAATTAGACCATTCATCTCGTTTCTCATTGGTTCCCACTTTTTTGGGAATGGAAAGGCTCTAAAACGGCAGCTAACTTTGCTCACGAAATAAATGTAGCGTCAAAGGAAGTATGGGCAGGCCCAGGCTAGTCAATCACAACACCACTAACAAATAGCCACTCGCCTAGGTCTTCTAACAAAGATCCAGCTTCATTTCTATTATGAGTAACACTTTACAATATCATTCCTCTTTAACGAATACCTACACAGGAACAAACAAGCAATGTTAATGTTGACAATGTAGTAATTAATAGCACTCTTCTGAACGTGCTAACTACTATTATTCACTACTATTTTTATTAAAGTCATTGGGTTACCATAATTAAAATTCTAACAATATAGTCATCAATGAAAGTAAAGTAAAGTATAGAATCTTCTAACCATTCATAACCTCCACTACTGCATTAAATTAAGTGCTATTACTAATTAGTTCATTGTAGTTTTTAAGATGTCAATATTGTGTTACTCGTTTGTTTCTGTGTGGTTATTCATTCATGTCAAAATTGTTACCTTATTATATATTTAATCATGTAATGATGAATTGAAATCCACATTTTCCCCGATCCTTCCTTTGATAAATACAATCAATTTAACTAATAAAAGGATTTTCAGAACTCAGTATAATAACATTTTCTTGAAAATACAGTAAGCTGCAGAACATCTTGTTGCAAAATCCTTGGATTTCTGATGTCAGAAACGCAATCATTGACTGAACACATTTACATAATAATGAATCTATGTTCAGAAGCTGAGGTCATACTGATGGCCTGAAGTCATAAAATACACCTGAACAACCTCTGCTGCTTTACATTTCCTCTGGAAGGATCCCAATGTTAAAAACAAACAGCTAATGTATATTTGCATGTTCATTTTAGTCCAAATGAAGACCAGAGAATCATATGAAAAGAGATTGAAAAATTTGGGAGGTGGGGGTGGATGAAAAATGGTTGAGGCCACAGACAAATTCAAAGCGTGTACATTTGAACTTTGCGTGATTATGTATATACATTCAAATAAAACCCAAAGGTGCAAGCCTTTGATGAACTAATTACAGGAGATTAAAGTCCAAACTAATCTGAGATGAAATGGCTGAGATGATAACCCCTGGCAATGATTAAAAAAAACTGAATAACAGCAACTTGTCATTCCAAACCATGAATTTCAAGAGAAAGGAAAGTAAGAATCGTGAGATTTTGGATGGCTGTCACATGGGAATGTTGTTACAAGGCATATACGTAATAGAGAGTAATTACCTAATAGTAGCCATTGTACTTACATGAAATAAATGTACTTATCATGTTACTAAGTTATGGAACAACCTGTAATTACAGTTTGTTATTATGCAGATGTAACAGCTATAGAGTCTGTTACACAGTACAAACTTGATACAAACTTGTGTAATATTCTGTCATTTTAATGTAATTAGAAAGGTATTACTTGTATTTAAGCTGTGTACCAATAATTCAAATCAAACTAAGGTGCAGATAGATAAGGAGTACAGTACAGAGACACATTAAGTACACTTAAGTACAATCTTGATATACTTTATAATAAGAAGCCTGTGTAACATCCTGTAATTCTGCTGTAACAGTAGCAGCCTATTACATCTACAAATTTAAATCCAGGACTTTGCCGCGGCGGTAGGTGACATTTTGGTTGTCCACCTACTGTACATAATAAAAAACTGTTAGTACAAACTGATCCATAACTTATGGTTACATGGTAAGTACATTTTGTTTTATGTAAGTACAATGGCTACTACTAAACTACTACTTACTAGTACTAAGTACTTATTCTGTATTATGGACACCTTGAAGTTTTACTCTTTATTTTAAGGTTTCCTTGTTACAATGTAATTATACATTTAAGTTGAGATATTCATTGAGATATTAATTACATGTACTTACTACATGGTTAGGGTTAAGATTAGGGTTACTTGCATGCAATTATGCATAATTTATTGTTCTCATAGTAGTAGTTCTGCTTTTACAGTTGCAGTTTAATGACAGGTTCTATTGTGACAACTTGCCCCGTGATCTATACCTTTTATCCTGAGTACTCTTTGCACAACAACTTTCAACAACAGACTTAACAATATAAAAAAAAGAGTAACGATCCGCCAACTTTCAAAACCCATAACATGACATTATATACAATCACATTTGACATTTATTATGCTTCTAACTGCATAGACCTAACATAACCTTACATTTTCTCCATCTTTTTCTGAGAGCAGAACCAGGATGAAAGTGAAGAGGACGTGCTGTAGAGTCATCACCTGTCAGCACTGCGCAAAACGACTTTCTGTTATGTCTCTGTCTCTCTCTCTCTCTCTCTTTCTCTCTCTCCCTCTCAACAGATTGGTCGTTAGTATGCCTGTTTCCACAGTTTTCCAGCATGTGAGAGAGGATGCTGTGCCAAACCCCTGCTGGCAAACATTTTACTGGCCAAACTCATGCTCTCTCACTCTCTCTATTCCCCCACTGTTCACTCTCTCTTCCCTGTCAGTCAAAATACCTGCAGCAGGTATTATGTCATAATTATTACATCCACACTTCAAAGGTGCCACAACGCTGGGAACAAAAGTGATGAAAAGAAGAAACATACAGTGAGATCGAACACAGCTCAAGCAATCACACGCACATTTTCAACCTTTGCCAAACCTAATGGAAATGTCACTCATTTCTTATTTACACTGAGGCTGAGAGCTCTGCTTCCCAGCTTGAATGAATATTTCTCTCTGTTGAAATTGTTGCAGTGGCATGGAACACAAACTAAATAAATAAATATTCACAGATTCATGAGGGAAAAAAGGATATATATATATATATATATATATAGATAGATAGATAGATAGATAGATTAATAGAGTTAATTTATCTTTATTTGTTTGTTAGTCATTATCTGTGATTCATTTCAGTGCAACTGTTGCTATTTTAAGTGATACATGTTTTGTCCCACATCTCAAGAAGCCATGTGGCATTCAAATGATGAACAGAAGTGTTTTTTTATTTTTGAAAGCTTCTCTCCACATGGATTTAGGTGACCTTTTTGTTGCATTACAGTTTCCCTTGTAACAATTCAATTCTACATTTAGAAATGATTTTATGCTCTTTTTTAGGAATGCCATGCATGTTCCATAGAGTGTGACATTTAATTGCATTCGCTTTCTTCGCATTCGCTCCTCTCTGCTGTCAGTAGAGTTGGAGGGCAGAGCGCAGTGCTCTTACGCGTCCAGTGATTTGGTGTCAGTGCAGTTCTCATGCGCTCAGGAGTTAGACAGAGACGCAGCACCAGACGAAAAACAGCCGAATTTACTTCCAAACACCGGCAACGCTCTTCAATTAGCGTCTTGAGTGCTAATGAGGTTTTTAACGCAGCATCCAAACTTGGTAATGAAATAGCGGCGTTACGTGACACTGATTTTGCGCAACTGTTTCCCTCGATCTGGCGCCAGATTTGCTGGGGAATAAAAGATGATTCTCGACGTGCTCAGTTCCTATGAAATGATTTGGATTGTGTCTTGCGCTTTTGGAGGAAATCAGCACTGAACGAATTACGACGTTTCTGGACAACTTTGGTGCCAGCGGACACGGGCAGTCGCGAAAGTCTTTTACTGCCTCGAGATTGTTGGCTCTAAGCAGGATGGACCTCATCGGGCTCTACTTGTTCCAGCTGGCAATTTTTGGTGAGTTTTCCTCCGATTAATTCTGCTGATTTGAGGGGAACGGAGGATGAGCTCAGTTGCAGCTGTTGCGGATGTGAAGGGAATGATGAATCCCTCCTTCGCCTGCAGACGCACGAATCATCTCTACCGTGTCGCTGCGTTTTAACTTCAACTTGTTTCTTTCGCGAATGCAATGCTGTTCGATGCAAAGTTATTCTAGCCAAAAGTTGCAATGTTCCGGCTGTTGGGACATTAATGCTCTCTCTGTGGTTTGATTTAGGCTGAAATGTCAGTGCGCACTTAAGTGTCATTATCGTGTTTGGCACACCGAATGAGACGCATCGGACGACCCGCTGATGCGATTACATTTGTGTGTCAAAATTACCTGTCGCTTGTATTTAATGCGCTAATTCACGGCACATTACCTCCATCATTAAAGCAGCAGTCTGACACTCTGTCCGTCAAGCTGTGCGCGTCATCGGGGCATCTCGCGCGTCCGCAGGTAGAGCGCAGGACGCATCCTACTGCAGCTATGCAAATGCCTTTAAAGAATTATGAAGAGCCAGCAGCCTGAGACTGTGGAGTCATGAGCTCTTGTCAAAAGCGTTTGCGACGGATACCTCCTAACTAGACCCCATGCCGATGGCTCCTGTCGTCTTGTCGTTCCATTTGTGTATTCCACTGAGACTTAGTTTTGTCAAACAGTCTCAAGAGGAGCGCGTGTACATTGGGCAACAGGCTGTAAGCAGACGTAAGCTTTCTTGGCATGCCATGGTGGAGAAAAAAAAACAAAAAACTGATTGATGATGACAGTCCTGTTTTGCCCTCTTAGATTGTATGATGTTTAATAGCCTCGCTCAAGCATTGCTGCTAGAGTCGTGCTTCATTTAGTGCTTTTAGATTTAAATTTCCACATTGAATATGAAACGCAAATGGGATACATTTATGAGATAAATGTGAATGTCACAATGTTTTTAAGATCATACTCTCACAAACTTATAACGGAACAAAGAGAAAGCGGGAGGCGTAGAAGCGTCATGTCATTGAGCGCCCTTATATTTTCAAGTGGATTTTAACTACAACTTCCCCCAGAAAGGTAGCTATCTTTGATAATCACAAGTAATGCAGATCATTTACTTTGGACAGAAATCTGCCATCATCCAGCACCCCAGCAGGCTTTTCAGTGGAACACATACATAGTTATTACCAAAATGTCAAAGCTTTCTTTTACACACAAGCATTGTCTGTAAAGTAGAGTTGCAATTTTGCTTGATTTACTAAAAAAAGATTCAATATTTAGTTGGTATGTTGAACTGGGCTTTTCTGAAAATTGTATCACAGCCAAAACATGTGTTACCCTTACATAATGAAGTGCTAAGCTGATTTAAGGTGTTATTTAGCCTAGGGCAAAAAAAAAAAACGAAACCAAGCCTGCCACTCGTGCAACATTAAACCTAAAAAAAGGTGCATGATACCCGTTGTTGTCAAGAAAGCAATAGGCCACAACAGGTTCATAATAGGATTGTGGAGCAAAAACCAAAGTGGGACAGGATTAAAAACAAGAGTAAACCAGAACAGATTCAATCACGGGCTGGCATACGTGTAACATATTTACTCTCTCTTCTTCTGACACACACTGGTTTTCCACTGAGGTTCACAAGCAGAGGACGACAGAACATATAGCCACCAGCTAAACAGCCAGAGGCACCTGTTATACAGTCACTGACGGAGAGTGATACCTTTGCACTGATTTCCACACGTGTTTGTTTTGGTGGTGGTTCAGAATTTCCATTGACTTCGGTCTAATGATATTTCTCACAACACTAACCTTTCATTAACACACATTCACTAGCTGTTTAGGCGATTTCAAGCTTTACTACATTGTATTCCTAGCACTTTTTAGTCAGCATATGTTCCTTTTGCCTCTTTTAGAAACACAATACTCTGCTAACAGTAAATATTTTGGGTCAATCTATGAAGCGTCCTCTCCTGCAGGGGAGATACAAGCAATGTGAGAGATGATTGGTTTGTGTCCTTCTGTGTCACACTTCACTTTGACAGCCATCACGGTTCCAGTCCAAGGAGAAACGTTAATGGGCTTTGTCAACTGTTTTGTTGCAGCGTAATCATTTAGACAAACTTTGCTACCAAGTCTACAACATAACCATGTGAAATCTGGGTATAAAATATGATTAGGTTATGAATGAATAAAGAGGAGAAGAATGATTAGCATGTAATTTCGTGTCACATCACTTTATACTTTTTGAAGAGTTCATTTTATCACCTCAGTGTAGGACTGAGTCTTTGAGAAAACCAAATTACCCTTTCTCAGATCGTTCATTCAAGTGATAATTGATTAATTTTCAACAGTTAACAATAGTTTCATGCACACTAGGCAAATGAATTCCACCTTTCCTAGACTAATGCTCGTTTAGCCCTTTAAGCTCTTAGGGGATTGAATAAATTTGTTAGTCGCACATTTAGTAACCTTGAATTGTGGCAGATTACATTATGCGGCGCTGTTCATTGCGCCACGCTGGGATATGAATCCATTCTGGCACTGCTGCTGTTTCTCACCAGCATTAATGTGAATGGCCCCTCCCCTCCTCTACTGGCCTGTCCAGGTTCTCCGTCTTCACCCTGCTAATTATCCTCTGCACACATCTCTTAGTCTATTCGTTCACCATGATTTTTGGGGTGACTTTTTAATTGGCTGTCCCTGTGAGTGAATATTGACTGGGATTGACTTGATTCAGCTGGGGATAAGTAGGCGGGATAGATGAGTATTAATGTGTGGTGAGCAGACACGGCTGTTATGTGTCTCAATACTCGTTGCACAGAATTGGGTCTAAAGGTGGAATTTTTTACCGAAATCTTACATATAATAGGCTAACATGAGTAATCATGAAAAATGTCAATTTCGTCATCATTTAGTCACCCTTATTTCATCACAAATCAAGATATTTTAATGAAACCTGAGAGATTTCCATCTCTCCGTTAAGTTTTTATTTGTCCCAAACCTTAACACTATCAAATGTTGAGCTGAGCTGTCTTTTCTATTACTTTATATGATGAACAGATTTAATTCAATAACAGTAAAAAGGCTTTATATATATATATTGACAATTCATACACATACTGAAGAACACATCAAATTCAAACTTTTCAGCTTCCATTTACCATATTTGATAAGCTCTATGTGAGTTGATCAATTGTTTATATGTCAACAAAAGCCTAAATTAAATTTGTTTGTTGTATAAAGTGATGTTTTTTTTAAGTGAATTGATTTATATGGATTACTTTTATTAGATTTTTATGGACTTTCTGAATTGTTAAAAGTTCCAGTGTATTACTTAAAAAAAAAAATCTATCAGCTTTCATAAAAAAAATATATAAATATATATATAAATATATATAAATAAATAAATATATCTCTTTAACTGTATTTCCAAGATGAATTAAAGTTTTATGAGTTTGATATGACTTGAGGGTGAGATGAAAAATGATTAAAAGGATTAACTGTATTTTTAATTAATATTTTGTATCCTCATCCTTGTTATGACTTTGGGAGAGCTCAGTGTGTCTTTGTATCTTTCTTGGTGAATAACAAACCTGCTACCGTGACATATTAATGTTTAATAAACCCAGTCTCATAAAAATAACAAAGGTAGTGATTTCGTACGAATTCATACAAGTTGGTTGGTATGAAAATGTATGGTTTTTGAAAAAAAAAGGAGGTCAATCCCTAAATCTAACTCTCATAAGCAGATCATATGACAATGTATGAATGAGAAAAATGATAATACAGAAACACACAAATTCACTAAAACATAAATTAGTGTAAAATGCCATTAGATTGTGTTGATAGACTTATAAGCAGTAATCTCTCACCTGTTAGGAGGAGCTACTAAATATTACATTCACTGACATTTAAGTTAGTCTAAGATGCGTGTATGAGAATCTGAGGATATTGCTGTGCAATTTTTTATTATATCTATTTAATTATAGCTCTTCATTTCTGTCATTTATTGGCAGTAGTGTTGTTTTGCTGAGCAATATGAAATTATATCTGTTAACAATGAATGCTAGGGTTTATTCAAGTTATGAGTTTGTTCAATTTTCCAACACACCGATTCTCTGCTTATCTGCGTGTTTGTTTGATTCTTTATTTATTTTTCAAATGAAAACATAAACGCAGTGTTTCTGCAGGTTTGATGAAGTTAGATTTAAGACCTTTTTAAGAGAAAATAAAGACAAGTTGAGGAACAGTTAAAGGAACCCGGTATATCAATATGCTCTCTTAATGTAAATGTCTAGGGAACACAAAGAAGTGTATTAGCACCACTTAACAGTTTAGGGGGAAAAAACTAAACAAAAAAACAACGTCCAGCTAGCTGTCCATTATAATACGGAAATAACTGTTACTGTGCCTTCAGACTGAAATTGATGTGAAGCGTATTGTTGATAGAAACAAGAACAAATAGCTGACATTTCCCATGTGCATCTCCTTCAAATGTGTATGGTTCAGATATTTGTGTTAGGAAAAAAAGACAAAAATACTGAGCAAGATGCACCTTTTGAGGCCTTCCTTAAATTGTGAATGGAGATAAATTAAGACACCCAGAAACCCTGCAAGCAGCGTAAAACAACACAAGCATGCTACAGATTCCCATACCTGTAAGACAAAGATCCGACATACAGTACTGTAGGAGAAAATGATGTTGACCCTTTTCATGCCCATGCGCATGGATATGTTCTCCGGTATATACCAGATCTCTACTCAGGAAGACATATTTCTGCCTTTAAATCACCCAGTCCTAATGTGGTATCTAGCACACCTGACGATATGTATAGACCTATATGTGTGAGGTCAGGTCTATAATACGCACCCTCTGTGTGAGCTCATTTAGAGTCAGTCATCCATTCAGTCGGCATGTTGCACAGGATCCAATCCGCCCCTATCATCAGGAGAGAGCAGAGAAGAAAAGAGAAGAAATGGAGACCTTTTTTGGATTTAGATAAAGGAAAGCGTGCGCACACACATAATCGTGCAGCGGGCAGAGAGGACTGAAGCGCAGGAGGAGGTGACAGAGCCGCTCATTATGTTAACGGCCCGTCATTCTGCCGTCTTTTGTAAAGGCACGATTAAACTGCCAGGACAATTACCAGAGCCTCAATAAAAGAATCTGGCATTTTTTACGACTTCCATGCGGCATACCGACAAGCGGAATGGGAAAGGCCGGAGATTGTCTGGAGTGATTTTTATCTCAGCAGGGTGCTGAAGAACGCTACCACCTTGCTTACAAGCAGAGACTTCTTGCTAGTGCTACGGAGGCTGGTCGTGAATAAGAGGGAATTGGGGCTGAGCCACAGTCACGTGAATACAAATGAACAGGGTTCAGACTCTCCTTGAGTCCATGTGCCGCAACCACAAGAATACAGATCAACAATGCAGGGTCTGATTGCCTGGGAGGGGATATAAAGTGATGTGTGAACTGAGGCACTTTTTGTTCTCTGTACTGTAGCCTTTCTGTCCCTTCTGTCTGCGAGAGACTTCTGTTCATGAAGAACAAAACTTGGAGAATGTGTGAACCTCAACCCCTGTAGAGCTGACATGTGCCTTTGGATTGAACGAGTGTGTGTTCGGGGGTCCAAAATATAAAATAACTTTCTGCAATGGCTAGTAAAAAGAGAAAGTAGGTTATATACATACAGCCTAAATATTTAAATTGAATTGAATTTATCAAATAATATTATTATACTGCATTTAACACAATTATTCAGCAAAATATATTTTATAAAATACCTGTTAAACTGTAAAGTGCCATTTTCTGTTTATTGCACTGCTATTTGTAAAGACGTACCAGATGGCTGTAATCTGTAAAAATACACTATTATTGTTTAAAAATACAGATAGATATATTAATTGACCATCAATTCTTTGAATACAAGTTAAGCCTGTCTCCATCTCTTCATAAAACTACAAAAATGTGAAGAGTTAAATATCTGAACTTCTGGAAACAAACAAACATTCTACAGTGCTGAATCTTTCACTGAGACATAAGCTGTCTAAAGAGAAGGAAGATGTGTCAGATTGACAGATAAATTGTCACTCACATCAGCTAGGATGAAATTATCATTCATGCAATTCTTTTTATACACCATGTAATGCAGCTTTAATGCAGCCTAATAAAGTTGCCAACCAACTCAATAAATCTATTTTTGCTTGTGTTTGGCGTGTGGTGAACATTACATTTGGACCCTGTGTGTACAGATTAACTGTAATGATGTGGCACCTGTGAATTCTCTCAATACCGACAATAAAACATTGCCCGCAGTCTGGCATAAACATTATCTCTTCTAGTTCTAATGAAACCTGCATGCATCCTTTCTAGCAACGGTGTGACTAAACCTCATTCACATGCATTAAAGCCTCTCATTGCATATAAACTCACCTCTGGTGAAACATGACTAATTCTTTCTGTATATGTAACATATATGTTTTTCTGCCAGCTGTCACCATGCTCATTACAGTCAAAGGCTAAAGTCAGCCAGCTTGGCATGGCATCAGTCATAATTAGGTTAGGCCACACTGGATATGCCTCACATAGTTCTGCCTTTGATCCCTTCATGTTCATTTGGGAGCTGATGGAAAGGACTGATAGGTCAAATCAGGGCAACAAGTGGCAGAATCTGTGGGCAGTTCGGCTAAACACACTGAGTTGATTGGTTCCTAATGAGTGGTTCACCAAAATGCACCGAGCTGATTGGCCTGTAATTAGCAGACTGACAAAATGCACCATGCTGATTGGCTCGTAATGAGGACAAAATATGGTGGAGGCTGATAAACCCGTCATTAACAGTGCAGGTGTTTATTGAGAACAAGCACTGTGAAGTTGGTCTGGAAATGAAACAGAGAGCACAGTTTTGTGTAGTTTGGCAAGAAAGCAAGCTATTTGCTTATTCTGTATTATTGCATAATAGATGCATTTTCTCTTGCAAAGAACAGCTCTTGAAGCTTCAAATATGCACTTTAGCTTTGAATACAATTCACAAAGAACTCACAAAGAACAAAATCACAATTTATCTTTTATAAAAGATGAGGCAGTATTTGACAAACAACACATCGCAATAGAGAATACAGCAGCAGAAGATAAAATAGACAGTGAGAGAATGCAAACTTTGTAAAGGGGTCATTAAATATATTTATTTTATTCCACTGTTCTCCTGACATCCATTAATCAATTCATTTTGCATTGGTTTGCACCAATGTTGGTAATTTTGAATCCTCTCTCTGACTTTTAATGGGTTTAGTTTTGCTGCCGTAATAGCTGTGCCTATAAGTGGGTATTCCCCCTTAGAATTGATTCTCATACCCCACTCTTTAATAGCAGCCACTTTGCAAAGTATGCATAAAAAACTTGAGAAAGTTGAACATGAGATTCGATCATTAGGAGCAGAACAACCCAAATCTTCTTGTTTTGATATTTAAGCATAATAGTTTTATTTTATAACTTACTGTAACAGGGGGAACTAAAAACCTATAGGCATTGTTGATGTGATGTGCTGATAGACTGTCATATGTTAATTAGTCATCTATATGATGTCTCAAATGTGAAATGAGTCACTTTTATAGACATTCATTGTCCTTTCATACTGATGAGTTAAGTCAATGTAATTTGTATAGCTCTTTTCACACTATGCATTGGCAGCTTTACAGAAAACCAAGATCTTAATGTCTATAGTACCCACAAAACTCACACTGGGTGACAATAATGTATTTTTCAGGTACTAATATGTACCACATATGGGGAAAATGGTACAAAGATGTACCTTTTTGTGCTTGTACCATAAGTCTATCATCAAAGTCATGGCTTTTTGTACTTTTTTTCCTGAGAGGGTATCTGCATGTCTTATAGTCTCATTTGGCAGATTAGAGCTGGGTGTCAATATAGTTCACAGAGGGAGGTCTAAGGTCTAAAAAGGTAGAATATGTCACGGTGAACTTACATTTTATGTCATTTTATTCTTAAAAGCTGAAGCATTGGGTTTTTTTTCATACTGTCCCTTTAAAAGCGGTGCTGAAACAGCTCAGCCTGGGTAATTTTACTTCATTTTACTTTACTTAATTGAACTTTGATTTCTGTTGATTTGCCCTATTTAAAATCACACCACATTTCTCAGTCTATTTCTTCTGTATACATGCCCACTCACTATTTATTCAGAAAGTCTTAACTAATCAAAAGCTAAATGCCATGTCGTGCTCGATTTATTTTATTTATTGAAATAATCACAAAGGTTTTATTGCATTGGTAGGTTTTGGGGCTAGTTTATGTAATTTAATTAATCAATTATAATTAGTAATTAGCTTTTTATAGAAATGTTTATGTCTAACTAGGTAAACATTTAGATGTGGGTTTCACAGTTAAATGCTTTGGTTGTTTTGTGTATTAATCCCTTGCTCCACAGCACCTCATCACAGCAAAGTCATACATACACGATGCATGCAACTCTCTCTCTCTCTCTCTCTCTCTGTCACACATACAGCCTGTACACATGTGCACTCAACTCTTGGTTTGTTTGCAATTACAAGGCAATTCACTCCTCTGATCTCTCAGTCTCATTCTTACTGCCCTGTTCTATTTGACTCAATAAAACTCATTTCTAGCTTGTCTTTGTAGGGGCTACTGTATAGATTGGCCAGAATAGTATAGGTTTGTAGGTAAAGTGAATTTGTTGCTTCTACCTGGATTGCCTTCGGTTTTAACTTCTTGAGTTTAAGAACAGAGATAAACGGTGCCAATATTGAGACGGTGAGCTAATCTATATTTAAAATTACTCTCTTATTATGTGCAGGTTCTACAGTTTGATGGCCGTCACTGAAGGGTACAAAGTAGTTTAATTAAGTCCATGTGGTCTTTGCTGAAGGCAATACATTTGTACATAAATAGGGAGATCTAAAAATCTGGCAGCACAATGACAACTTGAGATTCAAAATGTAATTAAAACCTTGAAATACACAGAAAGGATATTGAAAATTTTAATGCAAAGAAACATTATTATGGAAAATGGATTAGGATCATTCTTAAATCATGCTGCCTGGTTACGATAGTCATGAGATTTGAGACAAATGGAGTCAATTACAGCAAAACGGGGACAAATTGATATTCAGATAATCTAATTTGTTATGGAGAAAACAACACATTGTCACGAGCTGTTTCAGATTTTAAATGCACAGTCTCAAACACACAAGTGAAAAAAAAATATATATATGTATATATATATATGTAAAATGATTTTTTTTTTTTTATAATTAAGCGTGGCAGTAAAGACAAAAGGCTGAATAGGGAGTGTTGTGTTGACCAAATGGTCATCAGTGTTAGCGGCTGGAGAGATGGACAGTTATTAAGCAGCGTTTATTGATCCCTGTCTCCTCGACATGCTCCCGGGATTACCCACTGTCCTCCTCGAGGGCTATCAATGTTCATTAGTCAGTATGACGCAGAGTGATGTTCCCGCTGTTCTGGGGTTCTGGAGAGATAGATGAAGCATTGGGAGGTGAGAGTATCGATACCATCACAGCGTGTGGGCGGCGGAGTTTGATTTGAGTCTAAGCCGTGTCCACTCAACAGATGGCTAACTGCAGAGGTGCTGCCACATTCCCAGCATGCAGTGGTAAAAACATAAATAGTCTCCCTGGACTGGTGGCATGAGTGCGTGTATGGTTAGATAAAAAAAAAAAATGTTTTTGAATGTCTCTATACTCACCAAGTGAATTTATTTGCATTAATATTTGTTTTTTTTCTATATTTGTGAATCATTAAAATTTAAAAGAACTGCTTATATATATGTATATATATATATATATATATATATTAGGGGTGGGCATAGATTAATTTTTTTAATCTAGATTAATCTAGATTAATTT
>JAUMHQ010000070.1:7244481-7258589 GCA_032361165.1 Enteromius paludinosus
CGCATTGTTTTGTTTCGCTTACGGCCGTATGTGTACATGTAAATGAACGGTGCTTACATCGGTGCATGTCCTCTGACATAACGTTAGGAGCTAGTGACAATGGATGATGACGAATAACAGTGTAGTAGTGGTGTCCCATTTCTTAGGGGAAAATATTTCAGCCCTTTCCCTTTCCACTTTATTTCAAAGGGCAAGGGGAAGGGGTGAGGGGTAGGCAAAGGGGTAGAAAATAGAATTGGGATTGGGCCCTACTGTACTAACACTTTATTTTGATGAATCCGCAACCTTGGTAACTGGATTTTACCAAGTGCAACATGTCTGTGGGTCAACCAGTTTACAGTTTTTGTGAAGTTTAGGCTTGGTGCTTGTACAGCAGTGTCAGCGTACAGCATAATTTCCTCTGGTTTTAGGCATTGCTCATTGGTAAGTTTAGGTGCAGAGATATGGCCAAGACTATATTTTTGCCTTAAAATGTTGTTCCAGGGTCAACAAAACATGCTGATTTGGCAATATCTGATTCTACTAACCCCAAACTATACCCTAGCACTCTACTCTAAAGTTAGTAGACATGTAATTACAAATGAATGAGAATTAGTTGATGCGTAGTTACAAAGTTACTCATAGTTAGTAGAATGTTTAGAGTGGACTATCAAACTAAAGTGTCAACATACGACCAAGTGACTGGATTTCACCAGTAAACATTTGCAAAAAGTTTTTACCTGTTTAAAAAAAAGAGTTGTTTTAGACTTCAGTGTCTGTCCTTCTTAACATCTCTCTCTCTCTGCATGTTTAACCATGCCTCATAGACACCTACTGAATCAGAATCAGTTCTCAAGGTGGACCACAGTGGTTCTCATATTCCCACACACACTTTCAGATGCACACCAGGCACAATCCGTCTTGGGTTTAGCACTCTTACCTGACCTGGATTCGTTGCCATGGTGAAATCCAGTTACGAGCTCATCGGACACTTGCACATCTGCTAATGAATCTAAAAGATGTGTTACAAGTCCGTTAAAACAGCTGTAAGCCAATCCCACTCCACTTCACGCTGGTTCTAATGAGTTGAAGAGCAATGAATTAATTCATTCGCATTTTTTAACAAATGCTAAACACAAATATGCTACTGATGCTAAAAAGAGGTCACAGGCTTTACAGTAGTATGACACCGTAAGAAGGACCTTCTGTAAACACACACACACTGAGCAGTAATCCATAACATTATGACTCCTGTGTCAGCATGCTGCCTCTCAGTATCTCACGCAGGGGTCCTGTCAGACGACATCATCATTACAAGACTGTCATATGACATCGTCACAAGGAGACTGTCGCCTCCGCTGCTCTCCATTGTCACTCTAAGCCCTCTGCTGGCTTTTGTCCCATGCTGTTGTCACAGCCGGGCCGTGTGCGTGTTAGATAGCTCTATCACAGAGCGTTTGAAGGACAGTTCTCAGTTGTGTCTAAATGAGCCAGAGTTTCTCAGTAGCTGCTAAATGGTGGAGATTTAATTGATCTTTTTTCTCCAGCACTGCTAAAAACACTCAGCACATTTTAGCACAGCATCAAAAAGGGTGTGCTAAAAGAAAAAAAGGGAAGAGAGAAATCAAGGAGGTCTGTAATATCAGAGGAAAGCCATGCCCTACTAACCCGATTCATCTTAGTGGAAGAAACCAATGAAAGAATGCAATTTCAAATCTGCCATCTTTGCTCATGGGACTACAGACGTTTTTGAGACATTCAATCAAGTCGTAAATGCCATATGCCATAACTCTATGACATCAAAAACAGCTGACAGAGATAAAAATAAGTCCATCCAAAAAAAGGCAATGTGATGTGACTGACAGAATTGATCAGGCTTTCGAGCTAGTGCTGCCTTCTCATGCTATTAGAATTACCGTGAATATTTTTTGGTCAGAAATTGGATATGAAAGGTCTTTAAAGTCATGTATAACTGGGAAACTAATTGTAATATCTAAGTTTCCAAATTGGGTGCCATAAAGTAAACCTACTGTATAGGTCGGAAGAAAACAGAGGTTGCGAAGCTAGTTTGGTTGCATTAACAAAGGCACTCGCTCTCTGGTAACCTCTGCTGGATTCCTCTTCATAAGCAGAAAAATGAGTGTCGCAGCGAGCGAGGAAATTGTAAAATAAAAGAGGAAAAGTCAGCTCGCTAATATGGCAGTTTTTTGCATATTATAAGTCTGACCGTAGTCAGACCAATGTCCTCCGCAAATTATGCAAGACCGGTGTCCCCGTTAAGACTGGTGATACAACGAACTTGATGTACCACCTTAGCCACGCTCACCCTTTGGAGCACAGCCGTATTCAACCAACAACATCTGTAGCTGCAGCACCGCACAAGCAGCAGACCACCATGAAGAGAGAGGTATTCTGCATCAGTGCCTTATGACAAAGCAGTAGCATTATGTTTACATTTGAATTATTTGAGTTTTCCATGGTTGTTGACATTTCTGTCTTAATAACTGAGAAGATTAGGATCAGAGCAAGGTTAAGTTTAAAATAAAAATGTTGAAATGTAATATATTTTTCTCCTGGTCCTTATTTTAAATGGGTCATAAAAAATATCAATAATTATCTATATCGACCGATATGAAACGCTGATATTCTGATACAGTTTTTAGCCATTTCGCCCAGCCCTACTACCGTATATAGTTTATAACTTACTCTAACCATAAAGATTGCAGAAGGGAGACTGATTGCTGCAGTGATTGTTTTCTTTTTTATATCTTTTATTACAATATATAAATAACCATTCTACACAATAAAATATTGCTAAATTCCAGAAACTTCTGCAAGCCACCTACTGCATCTACAAAGAGGCAATAATGAACACAACAAACTTCAGAAGTAGAAATAAGAAATTTCCTACAGTACGTAAAGGTGGCGTAAACTGCAGGAAAATAGACCTTGAGGACAGAGTTGAAAACCCCTGCTATAAAAGATAGAAATTCATACTTAGGCGCAATGTATATTTAGACAAGAGTGTCCAAACTTTTGGCTGCACTGAAAGAGCATCCGAGTGTGTGAAAGCAGATGGCAGCAGAAAAGCCAAATCACTAAACTATTTGTGGCTATGGTCTGAGATAGGCAAGGTTGAATACCACTGAGAAAAATAAATGCACAGCATGCCTTTTCAGAAGCTGTGGTGTGTCTAAGTAACACAAGATATTTAGAGTTATTTAGAGTTTAAAGCCGCCGTCTGCACAAAAATTACTTGCACAGATGCTTATTTTCATTAGCACCTTAAGATTTATTAAGCACCCCTAATAAAGAACATTCTGGGGCCGCCACTGGAAGTTAAGATGTCTTCTTAATCTACGGGTTGGACTGATTGGTAGTTTAGAGAGCCTCAACTAATTGATATGTAAAAGGCAGCATTGACTACCCTGTTGGATCATTAACATTTAAATGGAAATCATTGCATTAAGAAAAAATCACTCAAAGCTATGTCTAAACACCCACTTGCCCAGACACAAATATATCTAATTAGTTTGTCACTATTGATCTGTTTGGTATTTAACTATTCCCCTCAGGAAATACGTGTAGGTGGACCACCCAGTCTCTTAGACACACAAATGCACAGCTCAAAAATATTTACCAGCATCTCATTCTTGAATTCCAGTGTCTTCATTAAAATAACATGCATACAGAGATAATAGGGCATTTCATTATTAGGCATACGGCAGAGGACAGTGAAAAGCCAGCTTTGTGAAAGACAAATTCGCTTATTTTCCTGAGGCTTTCAGAACATCTATTGGTCCCACTGAAACAAATTACATCCTGATCCTCTCCTGAAGTTTCATGTATGCAGCATACGTTTGTGTATATAGGCCTGCAGGTCTTGATGCTGCATCTAGTTGATAAAACTTCTCTTCTGTTGCTTTGTGAGACATGAAAGAACATGATACACCCCTCTGCAAACCTACCCACAAGGCACCACTACCTAAACATGGGGTGTTTTACAATATTTGTGCAATACATGCGAGAGTCAGTAAACCATTACAGTTCTGTTGAGTGGCCAAATCCCAACGGGTCTAGAAAATTTAGTCATTTTTCATGTGTCACCAACAGGAAGTCAGTCGATAAATGTGTGCATCTGTTATGCTATCCCATGAGAGTTATATGCGTGAAGTTTAGTTCCACAGGAGAAGACAGATTCTGTGGAGTCCACAAATATTATTCCAGCAAACATAGACATATCTACAAATATCTAAATATTCTTTTAAAAAAACTGTACATTTCCTTACAATTGTGGGATACATATTTTTTATTTTTATATCTATTTGAGTAAAATCTACTGCAGATTTGGGTTCATTTCAAACATAAAAATACCAATAATACAACCCATTCTCACTCCCAAGGTGTCAAAAAACAAAAGCCAACTTACTGATATACTATTTAAACTTATTATTCTGAGCCAAAATTTAAACACTATCTCCTCCTAGAGCTTTTAAGCTAGAACCACCAAACTCGGCCCAGACCTTCAGACTGCCAGCTCCAACTGTCAAATCTTAACGCACTGCAGCCAATTAGACTCAATCAGACTTCCCTTCTATGTACAGTACTATTTCTAACCCATTTAAACTCCTTTAAGCTTCCACTCTATCTACTACTATTTCTTATTTATCTAAATCATGCTAGCATCATGTTAATCATGCTACTATCTTGCTAATCGTACTAAGATCATACTATTAACTTGCTAATCATGCTAACAACATGCCAATAACTTGCTAATCATGCTAGAAACATGCTAGTAACATGCTAATCATACTTGTAACTTGCTAATCATGCTAGAAACATGTCAGCAACATGCTAGTACCTTGCTAACAATGTTAGCAATATGCTAGAAACATGGTAATCATGTTAGAAATATGCTAGTAAAATTATTTTAATGCAAGAATCATGCTCGCAACATGCTAGTAACTTGTTAATCATGCTAGCAAAAATTAAGTAACATGCTAATAATGCTAGTAACGTGCTAATAATGCTCGAAACATGCTAGCAACATTGCTTTGTAAATGTCTCCAAATGTAAAAACACTTAAATCACACAGACATTAATAAAAAGGCCAGCTGAAGAAGTTTTACTTTAACTTTGATTGTGAAGTGGCTTTGGCTGTCATGTCTTGTGACTGATTGTGCCATACTACTGTTTATATTTGTCTTTTGAAAGAGATGTGATAAACCTTAGTTTTCACCATTTCTCATGTAAATATATTCTATGGCTAAAGACTTGGAATGCAACACTAGTTATTTGCAAAACTTTCTATAATGTTTTTGGACAGTTTTTTGCTGTCTTTTTTTCCATTCTGTTTTGTTTTTATATTGTTGAAAAGTGGTTCGGTCAAGGTTAGGGGTGGGGTTAGGTGCCATGGCACTCTCATGCTACATGTTCTTATGCAGTGAATAATTACTAAAAGTAAATTGACAATTTGCCAGCAGATGATACAGAGCAACCATTTACTATAAAACAGAAGTGTATTTTTATTTTTATTTATTTTTTTATTCAAAACAATAAATACTGTTATGTGGCTCTTTAATGTGTTGTGATAGATCACTGTGCCACCTCACTTCAAGCGGCACATGAACAATCAATCTTTACTTGTTATAGCATGAAATAAACATGAATGAACATCAGAAAGTACCTTGTTTCAACCTCGGAAAAGACAAAGTTCAAGTCCATTAATGTTAAAGGGTTACTCAACCCCAAAATGAAAATATTATTTTGAAAATCCATAAAAGCTTTGTTTGTCTTCAGAACACACTTTAAGATATCTTTTAATGAAAACCGGGAGGCTTGTGACTGGCCCATTGACTGCCAAACAATTGCCACCGCCACAGTGCAGATTATTTGAATTAAGTTGTTATTTTTGTTTTCTTTCCATACAAAAAGTATTCCTGTAGTTTCATAATATCATGGTTAAACCACTGATAGCAGATGGAGCATTCAGACAAGGTCATACTTGCACACACTGCACCTTGACAGTGGTAATTGTGTGGCAGTGAATGGGAGCGTTACAAGCCTCTCGGTTTTCATTAAAAATATTTTACATGGTGTTGCGAACCACGAACAAAGCTTTTACGGGTTTGGAACGACATTGGAGTAAGTGATTAATTACTAAATTTTCATTTTGGGGTGGAGTAACCCTTTAATCTACTACTCTAATCTAACAGCAGATTAAGCATCGTGATTGGTCAGATCACCTGTCAATCAAACTGCAGTTGAAGAGTGAACTGAGCGATGACTTCCCTAGTTTATAGTGATTAATTTTATGACACCCTGAATATTAAAATGCTAAGACTTGAGAACTAAAGGCTTTTAACCTCAAAAAAATTTTGATACATTTGTATACATATTAACACAACGAAGATTAATATAATGCAAGGTTGTTTTAAACACATTTAGATATTTTTGCTAGATAATAATACAAAAAACCTGTTAATTTTTTTTTTTTTGCAGTGCACATAAAGTAGTACACATCCAGCCCTAATCTTACAAAAGTAATATTGCAGATATCAAAGATCTTTAAGTGTTTGCACATGAACCCATATTTATCTTCCTATCTTTATCTTTCGTTTTCTTTGATATGCTCTTACTTTCCTCTTTATTTCTCTCTACCTCATTCTATATCTCTCTGAGAAGAATCGATTGGCAAGCCACTCTAAAGGAAATGAGATCTGACCCTCTGCGTTTGGCCCGCTCCGCTCACACACTCAGAATTATAATGACTCCTCCAGCAGGCCAGCACACACAGGGTGTGAATGTGTTTGCATCCATGCCTGTGGCGCTGGGTGTGTATATATATATATATATATATATATGCGTTTGTGTCTGTGTATAACACTCTTACCAGCGTGAGTATATATGTGCCGGTGTGTGACTCTCACTTTCTTTTTTTTCTGCCGTTTCACCGCCAGACAGAGGCAGCCAAGCAATGAGCTCAGACTGGAGATAACGTCAACAGCCTGCACACACTTAGCTAAAGCGTTTTAAGTATTATCCCCGTTTAATTTCCTTCCTTTTCTGCTGGTTTAACTCCATGAGCAAAGGCATCATTCAGTTTCTGGGCTCTGAACGTGTTTTGAATGGCTTTATGGGAAACTAAGCAGCCTGTACGCCCCCTTCCAACGTTGCTCTGTCTGAGTGGCTAGGTTGATGTTTAGCGTGGTGTTAGTTGGTGTGACTGGTTCAGTGCATGAAACACTTTCTACCATGTCTCTGACTGCATGAGTTTCATGAAAGTCTTAAAAGGGCATTTTATTTCACTGCTTGACAGTTATTATTCATTTCCACTTGTCTCAACACCTCAAGTCCTGGCGTACAGTAAGACTATAAGCTCTGCTCCAAAAGATAGCCGACTACCTTCCCGTCTTTAAAACTACATACCTATAGGCAGAATCCTTGTGAATTCGCTGTGGGAGGTGTTTACCTAGCCATGTCTGAAATTATGACAGGAATAACTGCAGTTGCAAAAGATGCGGTTTATTTCAGTGAAATGAGGGAAAATGTCTAGCAGCCTTGTTATGATAGTGTCATATCATAATGTCATATTGTGTGCTCAGCATTTTTTCCTCATTAAAAAGTTTTACTCCTAAAGAAAAGAATTGTACTTTTGAAAAATATATTTAACATGATGTTCACTCACTAAAAAGCTGTTCGATGGTACATGTTTGGACCAACTGTGTGTACCTCGGTGCACTTTCTGTGCAACCTTTTTATGTTCCTTACCACAGTTTCAAAGAGAAATATCACTGAGTGGCACTTAAACAGTTAATTAAAAGGTTCAATACGTGAAACCCAGATTTTATTGCGTTTATATAGGCATGTATAGTGGCGGTTCAGAATTGAAATATCTGTGGACTGTTGTTAAAGGTTAATGCTTGGAATGTTGGAAATATGCCCTACACAAAATCCAACACTTAACCTACCAGACAGTGTTAACAAATGCAAAACTGATGTAAAAATGGATTTGTTATTGCAACTGTGCCATTTCAACTTCCATTTACACTGATTAAAACTGTTTTGTTGAACTGTAGTAACATGGGATTTGAACCAAAGCTCCTCTCTCAAGTACATCTCTATACTCCGTGAACTACAGTACCGAACAAACCTATCGTCTATAAAAACCCATAGATATGTGTCCCAGTATATTAATATTGTAATATTATTAAGTCCCAACATGATATTCTTCAAGTAATTGCGCTTTATTAATCAAAACTGTACATTTGTGTGAAAAGGAATTAAAGGTGTTGATGTTTTACTGCCTCTAGTGTTCATTCATTTTAGAAACTGCGTGGATATGTATGTATTGGTACATATTTTGTGTCTTACTAAAAGGTGCACCTACTGTAGGTATGTTTATGCCATGAGACCAGGTAGATTTGGTCATGGAGCACTGAATGAGTCCTAAAACCAGTTCCAGTGTCAGTGTTTTGAGCTTGTGTTAACACAATATCAAGATATTTTTGCTTTATTCCATGTTTTTGTTTTTTTTTGATTTTGTGTGTTTTTATAAAGGCGGTTGCTATTAATAAGTGGCTGAATGGGATCACTGAGGCTGTAAGGGGCATTCAACATTATCACAGCGAATAGAAAAATTCATCTACTTATAGTCTGCTTTTAGAGCTTGCTGTGTTTATACATGTACCTGCTCTTCTGCAAACTATTGAAATTCAGATTTCCAACTTGTGAACTTTGAACAACAGCTTTGTGATAATGGCACTGACGTTGTGCTACAATGTGTGATTTTGGCTTTTTACTTTTGACTGTATTTAGGTTTCAGAAATAATAAAAGTAGTATTCATTTGTGAATGCTGTCTTGCTGAACAAAATATGTAAAAATCATTAAAAAAAAAATCCTATTGGCTTTTGTAGAACATCCTATTTAGATGAGCCACAGCCCTATTGTCTTGTGCATCAATATGTATATGTATACAGTATATATATATATATATATATAACAGCAAAACAACAGATTTTCCTCCTCTACAAACAATACCAGAGACTAACTGGAAGGACGTCAAGGATATTTACATGTCAGCCAAACAGCTGAAATTGGGACATAAGCTATTTACATTTTGAGTGAACTGTCAGGACACCGGGACCAACCTTGTGAAAACGGGACGTCTGGTCACCCTATGTCTGCAGCCTACATGGGCAGTATGCGAACTAAAATAGAACTTCATAAGTGACTCATTTGGAACGCTCTACATACTGTAGCAGCATCTCTTCATGGCACAAATAGTGCACATCACGTGAAAAGCTTGAGTGATGCAACTGAATCTAATCAAGGTTGATGTGTCGTTGTAGAAGTGCAGCAGAGCACTAGCCAGACCATGTGTTTGATTCCCCTTCAGTATAATGCATGAACTCTTATAATGGTACGACTTGACTGGTATGCAAGTCACTTTGGATGACAACATCTGCCAGATGTGTAAATAAAATGTTAGCATCTCCCTTAAGCTAAACACTGAAGTAAGCATTAAAAGCATAAATAAGATACAGTATGTCACAGCCAAAGCGTTGTGGGCATGCAGCACTCTGACACGTCTAGCACTGGTCCCTTCCAGGGGTGCATTTCACAAAAATCTTGTTAGCTATTTATAGTCAATTATGGTCAAATAAGTTCCCTTCATTACCAACAGTTAAATGATGGACTTAAAGGAATAGGTTACCCAAAAATTTTAAATTAGTCATCATTTAAGGTCTACTCACCCTCATGTTGTTACAATCCTGAAAGAGATTCTATCTAACATTGAATACAGAAGATATCTTGAAGAATTTCCCCCTTGACTTCCATAGCTTGGAAAGAAATACTATAGGAGTCAATGGGGCCCATCTGATTACCAGCATTCTCCAGAATATCTTATTTATCTTATTTTTGAATCTTTTTAAATAGATCACACCTTCGTGCACAATAAGCAAGTTAACATGCAGTACATTCTGTCTCTCATTCCAGTTAAAGATATACTTTTCAACCTGTACATTTTTTTCATAGTGGACATGTGCATGAATTCACAAAGGAAAAGTAGTCATCATGTTCCAATACATCAGCATCTCAGCGATCTTAAATAATAAATTAGCATAAGTTATTACTTATTAACAATGTAACAACACATGCTGAACCAACATAGTTCAAACAAAAGCAATGCAACAATGTTTGAAGACATTTGTTGACAAACTTTAAAATCCATGCTAAACCAAACTTTCTAGCTGTTTTTCCTGTTTTAGTGCTGCTGTACAGTAGCTCTTTCATTTTGACTTTTGGATGGCAACACTGTCATAACACCTAGAGTTACATGCAAATGTGTCAGTTGTATTAGAATACACTTACAACAGTTGACATGCAGTCTTGTATGCTGATGTGGGATGTTTTCAAATGCTCACACAAGCAGGCATCAATGTTTATTGCGACAGCAACCGCTGCTTTTCCACGTTCCACACCACATCTCATGTATAGCCTTGCGCTCATGTGGCAAGACTGCAAGAAAAGCTTGTCGCTGACCGTGTACCATGCAAAAAGTCTCTAATTTTGCTTCCTGCTCTCTGGAATGCCGGGAGCATAGCTGTGATGCCTTAAAATGCCGTCTAGACAGTAAGCTCACTAGGTTTTGGAACAGAGCTTATATGTACAGATATCCCCTGTAGCCGTAATACCTCTGCACTGCTGGAACTGTCAATAGTGACAAATAAACTGCAAACCGAGTAGCACTTACAGAGAGGGCAGAGTGACAGAGGGGCTTTATGTGTGTGTGTGTGTGTGGACGGGTGGGCTAGAGGGATATGGATGTCATGTTGTGACACTTGAAGCTTTATAAACAGCATTAGGAGGAAGAGCTGTCAGACACCTTTAGCTCAGCGCTCTCTCACAGCCCTGATGAAGTATAATCCAGCTGTGTGAGCCCTGTTCCTAGCAGCTCTTCCTCAGACAAGCACACGCGCACACACAAATAAATGTAGTTATTGCAAATGCAGCACTTTTTCTGCATGTGTGTCATGAGCAATGAGACACAGAGGTACACAAACAATATGGGTTACAGGTTATTGTTTATACTGAACCTCCAGAGATGGATAAAAACACAATCATGCTGTAGTTTATACACTGTGTGCATCAGAGAGCAGAGTGAGACTGAGATTGAGGTGAATTTGGATCAAAGAAAAATAACAAAAAATGTAAATGCAAATTTATGAATCATGAGACCTTCAAACAGAGGTATTATGAACAAAATTTTGAAAACTGTGAAGTACAAACCCAGTGGAGGCGTATCCGAGAATCCTTCTCTGTGTACTCAAAAATATGTGTCTGAGCTGAAGATTTGAATTTAATTGAAAGATTTCCATACATTATGTGATGCATATTTGTCAGTCATGCATACATGAAACCTACCTGGTCTCATGGCATAAACCTACCTAGGAGCACTTTTTAGCAAGACGATAATAAATGAAAAATAAATGAACACTAGAGGCAGTAAAACTCCTTTTACACCTTTTATTCCTTTTTACACAAATTTAAAGTTTCGATTAATAAAGCATAATTTTCACACAGTTACTTGAATAATATCATGTTGTGACTTCAAAACAATATTAACTTGCTGGGATGTTTAAAAAGAATGCTTTTGAATGTTAGCATCACACACATCCAGCTTCATATCTATGGGTTTTCATAGTACGTTTGTTCAGTACTTCACAGAGTACACGGACATACTTGAGAGACGAGGAGCTCCGGTTCAAATCCTGTGTAACTACTGTTTGACAGAATAGTTCAAAGCTACATAAAAAGTAGTTCAAATTGCACGGTTGCATCAGCAAATGCATTGTTATTTCTGTTTTGCAGTTGTTAAAACTGTCGGGTAGGTTTAGGGTTGGATTTGGTGTAGGGCATATTTCCAACAATAGTTGAAACAGCAACAGTCCACGGATATTTGAATTTTGCACCCCCGCAATATGTACCTGAAGCAACGTAATAAAAACACAGCAATATATACCTATATCAACGTAATACAAACGTTCCAGGGTTCACACTGGACCTGTGTTTTAGTGCCACTTAGTGGACACTTCTCTTTGAAACTGCGGCAAAACATGCGGTAAGGTCCGTAAAAGCGGTGTTGCCCAAAAAGTGCAGAGGTACATATTTTTATGAGACGAGGCTGCATGAAACAGTTAAGATTTCTGAAATAGAAAACTCAAAAAGTTAAGTTGGGTTAACAACTGAAACTTACTAGCAATTTATTTGTGAAAATTGTACTTAAGAAAAAGTACAAAGAATTGAACACTGAATTGAAATGAAAATGAATGAAATGAAATTTCAATGAATATTGCTTGTTCAACAATCCATTAGCAATTTAGCCATGTTCATACTTTTTAACCGAATAAATGTAATTTTTGTCACACTTCTAAGATTCTAAGCAAATTGAAGCATATACACATACTTCAAAAATATTAGATAAATGAAATCAAATATATGCAAATAATAAAAATATATCACATGAAAAGGAAAGTCTGTTCATTAATGCAGGACTGATAAATAGGCCTATATCACACATATTTATTAGTTAGTCTGTTAAACCTGTAATCCAGATAGATGACTACATAAAAAATTCAATGGAATATTTAGGCCTAAATATTTCTGAGTGTGCCATCTAACTTCATCTTATTTTAGTATGTAGTTTACGTGCGATATCCCAATGAATAATAGATGAGAGAATTCATATCTCTGCAGAAATAAGTAGGAATTTCAAAGAGTTCTAAAATGTTTCATGCCATTGGGACTGTACTTGCATGGTATTTGAGATGAGAAGAGGCGCAAAAATGAGAGGAGATAAGAAAGAGGGATAGAGGCAGAATGAACGACTGGCCTGGGGGCGGGAAACAAAAAGAATGATGCGTTTGTTTTTGGATTATGGGATTAGGCTATAATTCCTACTTTCTGAAAACTGAAAAAAAAAAGTATGTTTAACTCTTCTGTAGGGAAATGAGGGTGAAAGACGGACAGAATGACAGTAGAAAGAGACACATACACAGAGAAAACAACACTCAAGCATCCTGCCATGAACATTATACATCAAGAGTGATTTTGCTCTCTGAGTCAGTCACAAACATGCCGTCCAAACAGATAAATGC
Organism: Enteromius paludinosus; assembly: GCA_032361165.1. Classification (NCBI taxonomy): domain Eukaryota; kingdom Metazoa; phylum Chordata; class Actinopteri; order Cypriniformes; family Cyprinidae; genus Enteromius; species Enteromius paludinosus. The sequence goes on from JAUMHQ010000070.1 coordinate 7,257,622, forward strand.
AGAAATGGTTCAAGGAAACTGCTGGAACATCACAGAGGAAAAGCAGGTTCTTCAGTCTGTTTGTTCCGTTGCCGAGAAAATGGATTCCTAGAATTCAAAATCTGCTTCTCTTCCCCCACCTTATCCCTTTCTTCTCCTTTTTCGTCGCTCTCTTTTTTGCATCATGCATTTATTCTGTGAGCTGCCTTCTGATTGCATTCTCATACAGTTAATTAGAGTGGAGATCTCACTGTGAGTCATACATGGAGAGACCACATAAACTCTTAATTTAGCATTTTGACTACACCGTCATATAATTGATTGACTGCTAGACTGCAACAGACACTGCTTGAATGTCTGTGTGTGGCTCACATGAACTGGAGGGAGCGTTCAAATCAGAAATGTTTGTAGAACTCAAGTAGGCAACAAATTGCTTACAGATTTTGAAATGGAAAATTGATCACAGAGAAAGCTGCGATAGTGCCGGATAAACAGAATTATACAAAAATGAATGGAAAATAAATTTCCCTTCAAGTCCCATGCTCTGTGGGGACCTCGGCTCCTTCATTACAGCTTATACGATGCACAAACTGAATACAAGACTGCAGTCCAGATAGAATTTCTCCTCCCCAGCTCATATAACTACACACTCATAGTGGAGAACATGATTTAGACATCATTATTAGGCTGCACTACACCCGGGGTGTAGCAGGTAGGAGCCATTCCCATGTGCTGCGTTTGCCCTTGCTTTTCTATGCAAACATGGGCAAGACCAATATTTTTGACCATTACTTTTGCACAGTCTCTCACTGCTCACAACTCTATAGTGTCATTTCTTCTTCTTCTTCTTCTTTTTTTTAAGTTTTATTTAATAAAAGTTAGATTTCCAAATGTCAACACGGCTGTAACTCGGCCTTAAAGGGATAGTTCACCCAAAAATGAAAATTTGATGTTTATTTACTTACCCCCATGGCATCCAAGATGTAGGT
>JAUMHQ010000070.1:7259377-7271477 GCA_032361165.1 Enteromius paludinosus
CAGACTGCCACGGTTAAAGTTAAAAATCTTCGTTTGTGTTCTGCTAAGGAAACAAAGTCACCTACATCTTGGATGCCATGGGGGTAAGTAAATAAACATCAAATTTTCTTTTTTGGGTGAACTATCCCTTTAAACACAAGGATTCAAAATGCTGATAGAATTGATAATGTACAAATTATTAATTTAAACAGGTAAAAAAAATATTTAGCAGCTTACATTTTAAGTACAATATTGTTGGGGGATGCTGTTTTGCTCGTAAGTTGTAAAACCTACACCAAATAAAAACCAAAAACTTGTGGTATTAATATGCAAAAATGTACTTTGGCATCACCAAAGTCCATTTTTGCACATCTATCCCACAAGTGTTCATTTTTATGTGGCATGCTATTTATACGCACTTGACAACATGACTGTTGATTGGTTACCAAAGAAAAACACACCCGTTGCATGTCAACACAGTGGGACTTCTTCCTGAATGAATCACTTTTTAAATAAACGATTTGGTTTATCAAAACCAGAGCCTTTTACTTGTTCCAACCCAGAATTAGTTTGTGTTTTTAAACAAATCAGTGGAAGTTTTAAATAAATCTGATATTATGATTTACTCAAAGATGGTCTCTTGTCACTGTCTACTACTGTAGCATTGTAAACTCAATGAAAACAGAGTTTATATTGTTTTAGATACTGTTTTAAGACCTTCTGTCATCCACACCTATGAATCCACACTAATTATCCGAGTCTGTCAGCACCAGTGGCCACAAAGGGGCTATTTGTGAGCACCCATGAGTCGTAAAATGAAAAATAGAACACCCTACAGTCTTGTGGACTTCACAGACATGTGCAGACAAATGCAATGGGACCACAAGTCCACATCCTGTTTTACTTGAAGATCTCAAGAGTAATATACTTTATATCTAATAGTCAATAGTAGGCAAAATCATGGCAAATTACAGTGTTTTTATGCGTTTGCGTTCCCTAGAAGGCTATATTCAGGTGTATGTAAAGAAAAGAGATTTGCTGATTCAACACAGAAGCTAAAAAGCATCAACTTATTGTGCAAAGGCCCGTTCACACCAAGAAAGATAGCTATAGCAATAACTTTAGCAATAGCTATATGAGCGTCAATACAAGAGGGCTGATCTTAAATGCTTAAAGTTTGTGAATTCAGGTGGATTCTGACTCCCTCTTTATAATCTGGAACGAATCATTCTGAAAGCAATTCATTGCTTTGCCGTATTGTTTTTCCGTGTTGTTACCGTCTGGACATTCCTGTTCTCACAGCATTGGAACAATCATTAAAACTTTGCAGTTAGTTATTGTCCTTGGTGTGAACAGGTCAGAACTGTTTGTGTATACGTGTGTGTGGATATGCTGCAGGAGCATTTCCACTACTAACCATGATGCCCATGAAAAGTGACATCTGTTGATGGAGTATGTCAGGAACACTCAACAACTTTACCTCCACACCATCTCTCTCTCCGCCTGTCCACATCCAGGTCTGAAAATCTAGTCCAAGCGTGGCAGTTCTGCACCCTGTGTCTATCTCTAACAGCTCAGGCTGTTTCAGACAGCACCTCCACGACTCGATCACCACTCAAGAGCATAAACTTCTGCCCTTTCGTTGCAAACTAGCAAAAGAAATCCCACATCAGAGCTACACAGGAGAACTAGCTGTTAAGACCGCATTGTGCATATCAAACACGCAGCACGCAGCTTCAGTTGATCTGGGAACTTTGAAGAGATGGTCGCGATCACAGTCTTTGTGTTGTCAGCCTTCCACATTATGTGAGTTACGCTCAGTCAAGCAAGGCTTGCTGGAATCAGATCACTGTCATTAATACAGCTGGAACGACGAGATGGCACCTAGATGCACAGATACACAAATTAGCGTGCTGACATGCAATCAAATCTGATTTGCTGTTGTCTTAACAACAAAAGACTTCCCAGCACTGTCTCACATCCTAGTTTTCAAAGACCCTTAAAGATGTTTTTGATGCACTATTAGGGCCTCGTGTAATATCTCAGATGAAAAAGTAAGAGCACGAGGGAGGGGCAGGTGTGGTCTAATAAGGTCTCTCATGCAGGGTAATTGGCAGCACTGGCTGCCTAATAGAATTAGTGCAGCTTGCTTTGTTTCTCACACTTTGCTTGCTAATTATGCCGGTTAGGTAGAAAGGTGCGTAACCTACACCCTGAACCAACCCACACCTGGGGTGCTGTACAAGAGATAAGATTGTCACATCAATTTTAAAAGCTGCAAAGTAAAATCCCAGAGGAATGTGCACACGCCAGAAATACACAGTGTAATACACTTAAAGCGCATTATCTCGACTAATTTTGGAAGATGTGTCAAAAAGAAGATGTTTTGAGTAATGTTGGTAACCTTTTCAAATTAAACCTCGGACGGTGCTAGTTTTCCCAGAGGACTTTTGAGAAAAGCCCTTTGTTTGTTTCTTTTGGGGACATTTCATTATGGGGTCATTTTAACATTTAAAGGAGCTAGTTTTTCATTTGATTTGCCTTCTGAATCCAGAATATCAGTGTTTTTCCCCTTCTACCCATGTAAAAAGATCCCAGGCAAATTACTGGGGTTTATTTTCTCCACTAAGGTTGTCCAAATCCATACTGTACCTCTGATATTACAAGAACACTGTCAGAAAAGAGGTACCGTGGAGGTACAATTTTGTTCTTAGGAGAACAAAACATATAATGGTACATTTAAAGGTACACAATAGGTCCATAGAGTTCAATCACGTACCCAAAAAATGTTTGTTGATACAACAAAGTAGCCTAGGCCCGCCCATACTTCCTTTGACGCTACATTCATTGCGCGAGCAAAGTTAGTCTGGAAAAGCTGCCGTTTTAGAGCATTTCTGTTCCCAAAAAAGTGGGAACCAATGAGAAACAAGCTTTAAACTTTTAAAATGGGCCATTATTAAAGGGTGCAAGCAACAATAAAATTTAAGTATGTATTCAACCATTTAATTATATTTATAATTTTGAGACATAAAATGCAAGACAGAAAACCATTAAAACCAATTCCTATTATTAAATAGGAAATTTGAATGAATAAAAAAATAAATAAATGAAGATGTGACTGACCATGTGAGAAGCGTGGTTTGTAGGATCACAGAATTTACTCCTCCACCGAGAATCAATTTTCATCAAAATGCATGAGTTTTATTAATGCAAATGTATTTTACACATGTTCCCATGAGAAACAATTACCGCCTGAATTGGGCTAAAGATTTACTTTGAGATTTTAATCCTGTCCAAATCAACCAAGTCTGTGTTTTTCGTCACACAACCTCCATAACAAAAAAATTCCATTGCAAATTACCTATTATTTTTCAGCAAACTCAATTGCCCATGAGAAATGTAATCCTGTTTGAATGTGAATGTCTGTGATTGCTGATAGTGCATTATTCCAGTGCTTTTTGTGATTGACTAACCTGAGTTACAATCTGAACACTTATCTTCATCACACTGCAGCTTTCAACATGGTCTGCATCAGATGAAAAAGTAACATAATCAAATTAATTAAAGAGAGCTAAGCATCAAAACCTTTATGACTGGCACAAAAGATGCACACCGCAACAAATGATCTTCTGTAAGAGCCACCTCTAGAAAACACACACTCCTGCCTTTGGGATGCTAGTCCCATCCTAAAAGGAACATAAAAATATTTGTGTGATAAGAATCGCAACTTCTAATCTCCTCCAAAAAGGATTACTGACTTCCATTGTACAGATGAAAAGTACACATATTGAAATACCTTAATTTAACTGTAGTACAAACTAGACCTAATTAGGAAAGTATGAGGATCGGGACATTCAAACTCAAACACAACAGCTATCTTTATGTGACATAAAAGAATTACCCACTGGGCCACAGCTTTGACACAAACAAACAGCTCTGTGAGGTTATTTAAATCCCTGCAATTTCAGTTTTAACACACTTGCATCCGATAAAACACCCGCTGTGACTCATTCTGTGGATTTGCTTAAGCGGTCTCATTTTCTTAACAACAACAAAAAAGACCCACAACATTGACAGAAATGTGGCAGTTAAGTTGGACATATTAGTTAGACATATTGTCGTTTTACTCTTAAAGTAGGACATTACAACAAGGACATTGGTCTGTCTGTAGTGTACACACATTGGGTTGTGTATCTTACTCACACACACAGAAACCTGCTTCCACAGCATTGCCAGAGACAGGAATCAGCTTCTGTCTCTGTGGGTGTCCTCAAAGCAGCAGAGAGATTGCCAGCATCCATATTTGACAGATAGAGACAGAAAGCGGGAGATATTGAAAGAGTGCGAAAAACAGACTGACAGAGTTTGCCTAGATTCAATATTTCCGCTATGCATTTTCATTTAATAATCCAGAGGGCAGCATATGGGGCTAAAGAGACTGAATCACACACAGAGCAAAATGAAGTGGGAAGGAAAAGAAATTACAAACCGAGTGTAATATGAAATATGAATACTATGCCCTGCCATACAAAGGAAGACACCTGCCAGAACCAATGTGAGATGGGGGAAAGCGAGTACACGGCTCAGAGCTGCCGGGAGAGGCATCGAGAGGAATACTACTGTCTGAGAGATTATAAAAATTTATGTGATGAAGCTCAGACTTACCACTCACAAATTAATTTTAATGCTTTCCACCTCACTGACCCACATGAGTTCAATCTGGTGCGATTCCCAAATCACAGTGGTGAATATTACTCATCAGAGGCAAGATAAGACTCCTCAATAAATGTTTAGAGCAGGTTTTTCCATCCTTTTTCTAGCTTTAAAGGCTCATTAATATGAAGTATGTTCCTTTAAGCATACTATATAACACTGCATATTATTTACACCAATATTATTTAAAAAGAAAATCATGCAATAATTCAATGATATCAGTTAATATTGTGGGTTAAAAGATTTCATTCAGACCTTTTGATTCAAACTGAAGCTGGGGACACCTAAAACCGGTAGGTTTGGCCAATCTCACGTTAATCTTGAGTAGCTACATCAGGGCCCGATTTCACAAACAGGGCTTAGCTTAAGCCAAGACTAGGCATTAGTTAAATTAAGATATTTAAGCAACTTTTACAAAAATGCCTTATAAGACAATATTACAAGTGTGCATCTTAACACAGAACAATGACAATGACATGTTTTAAGATATGTCAGAGCAAGATATTTCCATCCGAGACAGCTCAAACATGCAATTTAGTCTGGGACTAGCTTAAGCCCTGTCTGTGAAACTGGGGGCAGGGCTCTCAAGTTTTTGCTATAGGGGAGGAGCCACAAAAATATTTGCACAGCAGCCCCTCTGGCCCACTCAATTCTCCGAAGTTATTGCTAGCAGTTTAATATTACTTACAGTATGCAGACATTGTTCATAAATGATCAGCACAAATATGAATTATAACAGTTGGTAAATCTGATAAAAGAGACAAATTCATCCAATAAAATAAATAGTTTTATATATACACACAATTATATATATACATAAAGTCCTTAGTTTCAGGAAGCAAACGCTAAGCTGAAGCTTCTTGCTAAAAAGCTGTTGGAGAGTTTTTAACTGACGTTATTTTAGTAATAATTTAGTATGAATTTGGCAATTTTTCCCTGCAGCAGCTCACACCATCTTCGATCACAGGCAACTGATTTCTTCCAGGAATCGTAAAATTAAAATAATAATAATGCTACTACACATAAATAAATAATGAAGGGGTTACCTACCGCTTCCGTCGTTATTGCTCTTTCAAATTCCACTCCGTGTGTGCGTGCGCGCACCCATGGTGCATAGTAACGAACGTGCTGGCAAGCTGGCTCTTGGCGGGATCACGTAGTATATCCGGAAACCACAAATTCTCATTCCTGACCGGCTGGTAGTTATGAACTACCAACATCGTATGCTTCGTATGCCTCGTCTAATAATTGTATATACAAGTTAGCGTTATCTCTTACTTTTCAGCGTGAGAAATACATGGTGTGGGGTGAGAGCGTGCGTGAACTAGCTGAAATGCGTGTCTCACGGTGCATGCGTGAGACTTGAGAGCCCTGGCTACATAGTAGTACCGCATCCTTCATATCTCCAAAAAGTCTTAAGTTTTATTTGATTTATAAAAGAAAGAGACAGCTTTACGAAGCCGTGCTCCTGGAGGTGTGCTGTGTGGGCGGAGTTAAAGAGTGACTGGAGGGCGCGTGCTTCTGGGTGAAATGCCCATATAAGGAGTTCCATCCTCGCTACGTCATTAAGATAATAGCTTGAAAAAAAACTTGTACAAACCTGGAAGTAAGATTTTTAGCAAACATACATCCAAAAAATGTCCACTTTACCCCTTCTTTTACAGAATCTTTCATTTCACTGCTGCATTTTTGCATTAAATTGCCTGTATAATGCTAAAAAAGATTACATTTTTAAATAAATGCTGTTCTTCTGAACTTTTGATTTAAAGCAGCACGACTGTTTTCAACATTAATAATAATCAGGAATAGTTCTTAATCAGCGAATTAGCCATGATTTCTGAATGTGACACTGAAAACTGGGAAAAAACATCACAGGAATACATTACGATTTTTAAAAGATATATTTCTTTCGGGTTTTTAAATGCAGTTTGATCAAATAAATGCAGCCTTGGTAAGACTTCTTTTAAAAACATTTTTAAAAATCTTACCAGCCTTTGAGCTGTAATATTAATTTCGTCATAACAAGATCACAAAAATATCTTAATCAAAACATTTCGAAGTGAATCACTGTTTTAGAACTGTGACCCCTTTTTGATCATGGTCACCATAATATATTTGCTGTAATAAGTCATTGCAAGTCATTTTAAAGACATTAGCATTGATTAGATAAGACTGGAAAATACTATCAAAACAACAGTGATTGCAGTCTCAGAGTGGCCCACATTATGTACTATTATTTCCCACAGTAATTGAGATACTATCAGTTCTCCTCCTATTTGCTTTGTACACGTGAACTGCACATTTCTGTTGCAAGAAATACCCAGTAATAAGGTGATTTTCTTTGATTTGATCCTATTTTAGAACATTTTGATCTTAACAGTGCTTTAAATCAAATTTTCAGTTTAAAAAAAAATAATTGGCAGGAAAATGTGTGTGAGCTTGAGTAACTACACAAACATCTCATATGAAACAGCCATTCTGATCAGGTTAAGCGAAACCTGATGTAATCTAATCTGCCCCACAGCACCATCACCACAACACATATCTTCACAGTCTGAGCACATTGATTCGTATTCAGCTCTCACACAATGAGTCTTGTTTATTTGTGTGCATGTGTGTGTGTGCATTTAGAGACGTGGAGGAGGTTTAATGAGCAAGCTGAGTTAAACCCTTTTCACACCGTGAATGAAGCATCTCAGCCATGTCCGTTGTGGCTCTGAGCTGTGGCACTGATAAAACCTTTAATATGCCATTTTATTTACACACAAATAAATCCTTAGTGTGTGTGTGGACACACTGTAAAGAGCTTGATCTTCTCTTTCTTAAAAGCAGTGAAGCAGAGGAACGGTTCGCATTTAAATCCAGAACTGTGCATGTCCTCTGCTCCTCACCAGCTCTTTTTTACGCCATGCTTTTTATTTCTCCTTGAGGGTGTAGCTTCTACTTTCAAACGTCTGCTTTTGAGACATGATGGAAAAGTTGATTGCAATATGCAGCTTGTGTCATTTCAACATAACTGTCTTCTCTTCCGTTTCTGGCAGGCCTCGTTCTTCAGACTGAAAAATAATCACTCTGAACACGCACGGGGAATGCAAACATACACGCCCGCAAACAAGCATGCTACCTTGAAAAGATCTATCGAGGCTGTTCGGAGCCTGTGTTTAAGAGTCCCAGCAGTGCCCATCAGACGGAGCTAATTGCTGCTTTCCCCGTGCTTGGGATGTTGCATTTCCCGTCTGAACCTGACGCAGAGGAGGGGGGATGATGGGAACACAGCTTTATGACAGATTCATCCGTACTTTGTCTATCTGTGTAAATAGAGCTTGTGAGCGAATGTGTCTGAGTTTCTGACAGGCAGTGTAATTTCTCCTACAACTGGCATGGTTTCCTGAGACGTGGACGTTCATGCACGTATACACACAGGGAGACGTGAAAGCATGCCCACACACATGTAGACACCTACTCTCGCAGACGCCGCAAATGGTTTGACAGGAAAACAATGGTAAAGAAATACTGCAATTCTTTTTCGTGAAGGAAGTTGGGCTGACAGGTGTAGTATCCGAATTTTGAAGCACAGACATGCTCGTATTAACAGGACAGCTGACCTACATTGTCGACCTATTTAACAGCTCAGTCGCTTGGCGGCCACATGAGATTGGATTCTCCATCCCTGTATGGATTCTCAGCTAGACACAAGTACACACTCACCTTATATGGAGCCTTGTGGGATTATACTGCAAAATCATTTCTCAGCCAGTATTTTGATGATGTTATCTAAGCAAAATAGCATGTAATAGTTTTCAAAGAATATATCTATAAAAAAAAAGGATAAGCCTAACAATGCATAAAAGGGGGGGGGGGGGGGGGGGTTATGCTAAGGGGGTTAAAAACAAAACTAATATATATAAATATATATATACATATTTGATCCAGATAGAATAAAATACTTTAAAAATGCACTTCAGGCATGTGTCTTTACATTTGTATGATGTAATTTGAAGTTGTTGTTTTTTTGATAGTGTGAAACATGACTCTGTGATACAGTGTAGTAATATTATAACGAATAAAAAATGTGCTTCATTTACATAACTTAATCATGTGCATGTAAACTGGTTCTATAAATCAATTAAGTTACACAAACATAACTTCAACATCACGGAATGAAGTTATTTTTAAAACGTTCCAATTAAGTAGCGTCAAAGTGATTTTGTATGGCTCTCTGACAAGATTCATTTATTCAGTTTAACATCACTAAATTATAACACTGTACTAGTTACCAATGAGCGAGCCATAGCCCACATTAGCAAGCAAACTGCTAAATATTATGCATCTCTCACAGCTACTGTGACATAAACACAGTGACGAATAAGATGATGGGTTCAAGGTCTTTTATCTAGAAAATCTAGAGTAGCACAAAAACGCCAACTACTCAAGATCAGACTCAAATGAACAGACAGGAGCTTAAATGCACAAACCAAACAAGGATAATTGAGTAAACCCATCTGAACTCAATGAAGAACTCAAATCAGAAACTATGACAACAAACAAACTGGCAGGAATGGTAAAATCACAAAGTCCATGTAATTGTGACAATATCCTTTCAGCAAAGCAACATAAACACCATTACATGTCCTTATCCTAAGACAATGCACCACTTATGAGCACAATGGTTCTGCATCCCAACATAATGAAACATTCAACACTATCAAGTCCCTCATCTTACTCAAAATCACATAAAATAATATCTAATTTCTTCATTAAGTCCCTTGCGAAAGCGTGCTGGGAACTACAGCTCCAGTGATGTCAGCATCATTTTCAACAATCATTTCTGAACACTCGCATCCACCCTACATAACTTAATCTACTTCGTTGCACAATTTAGAGGATTACGTTTTTTTAAAGTAATCAAGTTTAAAAGAGAAATGCAATTTTGACATGTAGACCAAAAATAGTTTGATTGAGTAAATCAGACAATCTGTGTTTTCCAGTTTTTTGTTTAAGAGTAACATTCTTGAACAGAAAACCTTAACTTGTTTGGCATAACAACCCTACATCTTATAAGCATCTGCATAGGAATAAATAGGAGCAAATTGCCTAAAAAGAATATGAATTATTATTTCTTGGGGGGAAAAGCAGTAAAACTGTTCTTTTAAAACTGGTTCTCCCTGTGATGGACTGACCATCCTTTCAGGATGATTCCCTGCCTACGGCCAAAAACTGCTCCAGCTCCACGACCCTACATAGCACCCTATATAGTTTGGATTTGGACATGCAGAATGGATTAATGGACATCCAAAATGATTAAAAACAAATATTATGTGTCTAAGAATGTGGCATACACTTTTAAATTATTTTTTCCTTTTCTTTTTGACATGCATTTTTCCCCACATGCATGTGAAGCGTTTTGCGTTGTAATACTGCCAGTTTACATCATATGCAGGTTTCACATACATGTTTCAGGAAGACTGACCCGCTCTCCCATTAGAACAGCACTGTCAGTCCTTCTGTCAATACTCCTCCCAATCAGCTGTCAGGTCATCCCGGAGATCTGGTCAGCAGTCATGGATGGATTAAGAGATTCTTGTCCTCTGGTCATAAAAGCATCCAGTTCACTTCCTTTCAGCCTTCAGGATTTTGAGAGGAGAAAAAACAAGTTTACAAGGAGAAACAACACGTCCTTATAATGGGGAAAGTACATAAGCCACTCTCTTGACACTATCTGCCTATTCTTCAAACAACTCCAGAGTAAATCATTCGTTAATGAGCGACACTCTCCTCCTAGACCACTGACCCTGACGAAGACTCGATAATGAGCTCTCATGTTAGGAAATGGAGCTGCCGCTCTTTTAAACAAAATCTCTCAATATCGACATTATCTGCAACGCTGGTTCAGTAACTTTCTAGCATCGATAAACATTACCCTCCTACCTCTTCGATGACTCAATAGCAGTGTAGTTTTAAATCAACAGTAAAGTCACTGTTGGAGACTGTCGGTGTCACGGCTGACACTGGCTGGTTTTGGTGTCAGTGCAGTAATGCTGGCTTCATCCTGCTCCTTATTATTACATTGATCTTTCTGGGCCTTTCCTCAGAAGTTCAATAATATAGAGTCTATGTCCAGTCGGATGCTTAGTTGGCATACTGTCTAACTCTTAGCTTACGCAAATTAGTTGATTATTGGATTTTGTTAACAAATGTACAGAGTTTTGATTAATAAAGCGTAATTTTCGCACAATTACTTGAAGAATATCATGTTATGACTTCAAAACAATATATATATGTATACAGTTGGGCAAAAAGGTATTTAGTCAGTCACCAATTGTGCAAGCTCTTCCACTTAAAAAGATAAGAGAGGCCTGAAATTTTCATCATAGGTATACCTCAACTATGAGAGACAAAGCAAGAAAAATCCAGAAAACCACAGTTTTAAGGGGTGTTTTACAGTTATACTAAGAGGACTTTGACTTGCTAAAAAGTATAGATTTTCAGGGACGCAACAAAAGACAGCTAGTAGATTGTGTACAACAGGTTACTCAGCAAAGTTATGATCATGCTGATATTTAGAGGCCTTAAGAATTTGCATTTTTGGGGTTAACTGCCCCAATAGGTGTCAGTTAAAAGTAATTGATTAAATACAACTTTAAAGTTTCGTAAGGTCAGCATACAAACCTGCTTGTTCCACTTGTTGGTCCGCAAATGGAATTGTATAAATTACTCATAATTAAACAATTGATTAATTATAACAAGAAAAAACTGTCACTGCTTCTGAGCGCTGTGGGTGGAAGCACTTTGGATTCGGTCCTGTTCCATTCAAAAACAATCATTACAGATTTGAGGTGGTGGGGGTGGGGTGTGTGACTCCAATTAGTGTTTCAAGGCTACTGGATGACAAGGCTGTGCGACTGACGCAACTCAGTCACAATGAGACAAATCAAACTAGACTCAGAGAGACCCGCAGTGCACGTTTCTGGATTTACACAGGCAAGTGTGTGCAATAGGGAGTCACTCGGATTTAAAGGCTGGACTCTTGATTGATCCATCTGAGGCCTGCTGTGAGATCTGATCTGACAGTGGTTTCTTTAGGCTCCTCAGAGCACAGCAGAGAGTCATCAGCATTCCTCTGCTCCACTCGCTCCATCATTATGAGCTCCTCTACGTTTCATTTGATTCCTTTATCCAATCAATAAACAGCCCAACCAAATTCCCCTTGTTTAGCATAAAAAACACCATCGCTAATCAAAAAGAGAGTGAGGAGGAATAGAGACACAGACGATTTTTCATTTCAATCTCAGCGCTCAATGTCAAACTATCTGATGTTCGCTCATAGGTATATATCTTAAAGGTGCCATAGAATGCATTGAGAGAATATTTTAAATTGTTCTCTGATATGTACATAGAAGGTATGTAG
>JAUMHQ010000070.1:7271577-7291564 GCA_032361165.1 Enteromius paludinosus
TCACAGTATGTTATGTTCATGTACTGAACTGTTATTATTCAACCATGCCAAGCTAAATTCAGTTTTCCATTCTATGGGACCTTTAAGGTCTGTCTCATCCTGATATACAAATTTGGTAAATAAGATATAACAGATTACAGGTGCAAAATTAACAATAGCATGTTTAAAGTATTAAAATAGAACAATATGAAAATGGATTTTTAGGGGGCACATTATAAACCTTGTCAACCTGGTTCATCAAAATTAATTGTATTGCAAAAAGGAAAATTATTACTCAGTATTTTTCTCTTGCTTTACAGAACAGGTGAATAATCATTTTAAAGCTGGATACATTAACCTTAAATGAAAAATACCTAATTTGAAAGCAAAACAAGTGATCCACCCCCGCTGGATTTTTCTTATTTTAAGAATAAACTTAATTTTCATAAATTTAATACGAAATTAAATATCTTAATATCTAATGTCATTTTGCTTTTCATGCATGCTGATATAAGAATATTTGCATTGAAAATAAGACAGGATAACCTTTACCAAGAAAAATAGAAACTTAAGAGGTTGCAGGTACAAATTGACTTAAAAAAAACCAAAACAAAATCTATTAAAACAAATGACAACTGATCACAGGAGATTAATAACTTAGGACAGAGCTGAAAATGTGTGTATAGGGCCACAGTATAAGCCTGGCTCATAAATATTAATTAGGTGGTGCAACGGTTGCCCAGTAGTTGTAACAGAGTTTCAACAATTTTTTCCTCGTAGTGACTTGGTCTTTATTTAAATACATTCTTAGTCATTATTAGCAAAACAGAAAAGGGCAATAATAATAACAATCATAAAATGTATGAATTCGGGACTTTCTAAAAATAGGCGAGACAGTGGTAAAGGTTGCTACACAAACAAGTATATCAGCATTTAGTCACATTGTTCTGCCACTTAATAGACCAATGGATAATGAGCTTTACAGTCTTTTTTTGGCTGAGGGATTTAGAGCAGTATACCCTAATATAGCTCACAGCAACCACTGTTTTGAGCAAGCGGAAAAGAAATCACATAATGACAGATTTTAAAAGGGGTTAGATTAAAACCAGTGTGGCTGAAATCCTCCTAAATGGGGTCTAGAATTGCCTATGGACCTCGAGGACATAAAGAGTGACCCACAATAGGACGGGGAGACAGTGTGACAGAGGTAAGCACACTATCGGTGTGTTAGGATTAGGGGAGTACGCTGTCTGGTAAATGCTGAGTGACACAGAGGTTCTCTGTGATGGCATCTCTGAGGATTGTAGATCGGTATCTCTCTGGGGGACAGTGCTCGCTTTCTCTCCCTCGCACACCAGCACCATTAGCACATCCTTGTGCCGACAAGGTCTCTATACAGGTCTAATTGTGAGGAAGTGTGCAAGAGCGAGTTTCTTACTCAAGGGTGTGAGATCTGAGAGCGCTGGTCGTCCTCTCAACCTCTACCACAAAGACTTCCTCTTTCTCACACACACACACACACACACACACATATATAAAGCCTTTATTGTTGTAGTTAATCAACTTAATTACCAGATGTTAATGTCTCTCACCCCATCTCTACGGCAGCATTTGTGTTTTTTATCTCTGTGTGTCCATGTAGGTATTCTTCTGTTGAAGTGTGTGGGTGTTTAATTTTAGCAGACTGATGGGAGGTGTAAAGTATTGGAACCAATGTGACTGACAAACTAGATGATTTCCCATAATTGCTTTGGGCGCCGCTGCTTTGATGTAGCAGCTGTACTGCGGCGAGGTTCTCAGAATGGCTGCTTGTCGGTCTTCAACCATTCCCGTACAATATTTCATGAAGAAATAATCAGATTATCACATAATCCATTGAGCAGGTTCATCTTCCACACTGGATTAGTCTCTTTTTAGGCACAATGAGATTAGCTATTGTGGCGACACACTTCGCTTCATTTAGGAATTTATCTTAGATGATGTGCAAGGTTCCCACACAGGTAGTCTCTTCTCTTCTACCGTCTTTTATTGTCTTGTCACATCCCATCTCGTCTCATCTCATTCTGTCTTCTCTCCTCTCATCATGTCAAATCTCCTGTCTTCTCGTCTCATCTTGTCTCAAGGTGACAGAAACTGGGAAAACCACAAGAAAAATAAAGGAAATAGAATTTAAATAAAAATACAGAATATGACAAAAAAAAGTATGCCTAATTAAATTGAATGTGCATTTGAACTGTACATTAATCTTAAAAGTATTTTTGGGGGTATATTTTTTTTATGTAGATAATAGCTATTATTAATAACATTTATATAATAATAGTTGATTTTTTTTTAGAACAGGCATGAGTCTGGCTTCAGTGTCCGTTTTGCTTCAAGGTATTTATAACTACACAACTCGTTATGCTCCTTAAAACGGCAGACTGGTATATTTTTTGGCTGTACAAAGCAGTTTGTTTTGCAACTTGATATTGAAAACTAGTGTGCCTTACCATGTTATTTTAATGTATTATCTTAATTATGAACACACTGGTTTGTGGTGCAAATGTTTACCGTTTACTGCACTTTCTTATTCTCCTTGTTATTTACCGGCCAAAGAACCGGAAGTGTCACTCATGGGCTTACTTCAGCTTTGAAGAAGAAGGTGGATAGCAGAGCAGCTAACGAAATGAAAGTCTCACGCTCTCGAAATAGCTTACTTTCGCGTTGAAAATAAGGTGGATATTGGAGCCACCTATTGTTAGAAGACAAATAAAGTGTAACATTTGCTGCCGTAAAGCAACCCGACATTTGTCAAGTTTTCCTGGGATATCGTACCCGCTTCCAACATACTCTCGGAACAAATGTTTGAGAGGAAGCACGAAAAAGAAACAGAATACACTTTTTTTTTAACAAGTCTGTATTCTGTCAGAAGGATATTTTAAGGTAAACTAATTACATGCAACATAACAAAGATTCCCTTTGCAGTGTCAAATAATGCCTATGTTTAAACATTTTTACTTGCATATTAAAGTATACATACATAGCTACTAAAACACATAATATAATAAAAATTTGATAAAACCTACTTAAGTTACTACATTTAAAACTTAATTTTAAATGTACTGTAACTTAGCCTATTTACATATATTTAATACATAGTACAAGTTTCAATATAAATAGCATTAAAATACATTAACATACACAAACATGGTCATTTTATTCTGCATACCACATTTACTATGTATTAAACCATATTTCAAAGACAATAAGTAATTACATAGAAATATGTCCTTCTTAAGCGTGTCTTAAGTTCACTTAATTGCATTCAGTATATATTTAAATCAAGGACAGCCAAACCCTTGTCCTGGAGAGCTACCTTCTGCTTCCTGCAGACTTTTATTTCCATCCTTGCTTTAGTCCACCTGCCTATAATTTTCAAGTGACCCTGAAAATCTTGATTAGGGGGTTCAGTTGTGTTTGATTGGGGTTGGAGCTGAACTCTGCAGGACGTAGCTCTCCAGGAGCAGGGTTGGCTTCCCTTGATTTAAACTATAATACATTTTCATTATATTGCAATTAAGTGTCTGAAAACATTACATTCAGCTGGCACTTCAGTATATTCCTATTAAAATATATTATTTTCATAATGGTTACTCTTTTTAAAGTATGTTAATGTTAACATCTTTTTCACACTGGTGCACAGGTAAAGAATATGTACCGTTGAAAAAGTTGAAGTTGAATTTGAGTTGAACTGACATATTGTTCACAGTAGAAATGTAGCACTTCGGGGAAACCCAAGAGGCAGTTTTAATTGTTCATGAGGTAGTTAGCCTGAGGGGGAAAAAGGTTCTTGGAGGTTCTAGTGTTCAGTTCTTTGTTGCAATGGTTCAAAGAGGCAGTGGCCTGTGTATGTGTGGTCTGAAGTGATTTCTCCTACCTGTTTCGAGATGAACAGGTCTTGGAGGGTGGGCACTGGAGCACCAATAATCTTCTCAGCTGTCCTGACAGTCCATTGCATTTTCTTTCTGTCCGATTTGGTAGCTGAACCAAACCAGATAGTAACAGAGGTACACAGAACAGACTCAAAGATGGCTGAGAACTACATCAGCAGCACCTGGGGCAGCTTCAATCACAGACGGGCTTGGAAAAAAATCCAAACTTTTCAAATATGCTTGCTTGTTTTGTGTGCATCAAAAGGTCAGAGCACAGATGGTGGGCAGTTGTGGGTGGGACGTCTGAGGCTGAGACCATTATTACATTCAGCTCCTTTAAACAGTGCTGAGATCATGACATTTAAGATCTAATTCTGTAAACAGCAATAGAAGAACACTTTACAAGCTAAACAATGACTGTGAGCCTGTATATGCATTGTATTGGGAAATTTATAGACAGCTGTTGAAAATACCTGCTGAAATTGTTCACATGGGTGTTTCAGCTAAACAGATGTTGTGATGCAATTATAGCCCTTGAGGTAAAGCAGCAGTGCATTATGGGAAATCTTCAGAAATATTCGCTGCCATTAACTTCTGATGTAAATAGAGGCTATTTTCATATGCTTTACATCAGAAAACTGAACAGTTTTGTTTTTCTTTGTAGCATGTGATTATACAGGTCACTTTCAGGAAGGATGAAATTGTCCTTTGATAAACAAATCTAGCGCTCAGGTTGTTTGTCATTCATTCCCCAACACTTTGCAGCTCGCTGACCTCCTGAAAACAAGTGGTGTGACTGTGAAAAGGCAGGGAAAGTGGATGAGGTTGACATGGGTTAAGCCATGTAAATTATTCCTTTAGTCGCTCACATAAACAATCTTGCTTTTTTGTTTACAGCAGTAAATGTTGCATAACCGTTTATTATGAATGACAGATCAGTAACACTGACATAATGAACCATTTGTTTATATTAGGTATAACAATAATCCGTCAGTGGTTTACAACCACCCTCCTTCAACACTGACCTCTTGTGCGAACTAGACTGATCTTATATTACTTTGAAGGGGTTTATTTTACAATTAATAACCACATGGATTTAAATTATCTTGCATATATTGTAGGACTACTTGCCACATGTAAAAAAAAAAAAGACATATCACATGGCTTTTCACCAAATAAGTAATCACATGGATGTGAAATATTGATGGGAGTTGAAACTTGGAACTATTTGATGTCATTTTCAGGGAATGACAGACCAATCAAAATCAAGCTTGTGTAATAAATTGTGTATTAAGTTAAAGGGATAGTTCATCAAACTACTGTAGTTGACAGTAGCCATTGACTTTCATAAAAAAAAATTTTTTTCATACTATAGAAGTGAATGGCTACCGTCAATTGTTTGATTACCAACATTCTTCAGAATATCTACTTTTGAGTTCAACTGACAAAAACTCATACAGGTTTGGAACAAATTAAGGGGTTTCATTTTATGGTGAATTTCCTTTCAATGCATTAACTGCTACGCTATCTAATGGAACTTTACTGTAAAGTGTTCCTGACAGATGTGTGTGTTCTGTCCAGGGGTGCCACGGCTGGTGTCCGGGGGCCGGTGGGACTGTCTGACTGCGGGGGATTCGTGCTCCAGCGACGAGGCGTGCAGCCCGCGCTTGAGAACGCTGCGGCAGTGTGTCGCAGGTGGCGGAAGCGTGAAGCTGGGTCCGGGGGCGCGCAACCACTGCGAGAACGCCGTGACGGCCCTGCTGTCTAGCCCTCTGCATCGATGCCAGTGCAAACGGGGTATGAAAAGAGAGAAGAATTGTCTAAGCATCTACTGGAGCCTCAAGCAGTCTGTGCTGCACGGTGAGCAAATACATATTCATAATTTTTTCTTTTGTCACAGGCAAAGCACTCGCTCACACAGTGATGCAATTACCAGTTCTAATACCCACACCCACACGGTCCCCGGAAACCACTTCAATGGATGCTAATTAGACGCTGGGTTTTAATATGCTAACCGGTTTAGCATTATAGAAGCATTACTTCAAACTGAACTTTTACCTGTGACACTCTCATTAATTCACTGACACAAAATACTCTGTTACCATAGCCACGAAAAACCCTGTTTGTGTGTGCGTTTACAGGGCTGAGCTTGGTGGAGAATTACCCCTATGAGCCTGTCGAGCGGGGCTTTGATTATGTTCGCCTGGCCTCCATCGCTGCAGGTCAGTGATTTGCACAGACACACTATGCCGATTATGTGCTGTGGTGTTGGAATTGATATTTGGATCTGATCACGATGTGTTTTGTCACTTCTATGCCAAGCATTAGCAGTGAAGAGTTATTAATAGGGCAGAGCTTAATAGCTTAAAACAGCAAAACATGCGCGTTTTGTTTAATGTACTTGCATATAACATAGTTGGCGTTCATCTGCACCGTTGATGATGAAACATGTTTCCTACAAAATGAGGCATGCATTAGGGACCTTTCAGGAGCAGAACAAAACATTTCATTGTGGGCCAAAGACTCTCAGACGGACCTAACAAAGACTAAACGGTTGGATGATTTATCTCAGAATTTCATTTTCTAATCAAGGTTTTTCGCTTATCCCTTTCTCATCTCTCCCATCTCATTACGTTCCCTCAAAATAGCACTGTACCAAGTTTAGAAACTTATTTTTGGAGGTGCCACACGACTAAAACTGTCAGTTTGTCAGTCGCAGTTTATGGGGTGCTTAAGGCATGAGCTGAATTTTATGGACCCCGAGGGCAGCACATAATGATCCATTTACTCATCATCTCTCTTGCGTGCACACACACTCATATACACACTCGAGTCCAAGCAGACACACATAAAATAACATTTAAACTCTTGGGGATAGGACAGAGAGTGATTTCCTCAAAGTAATGAAAGTAATGTCGGTCATTCATGCGTGACTTTTAATGATGGCTGCTCGCGACTCTCAAACACTGAGCGTTTAACAAGCTGCCTCGGTACAGACAACAAAGATCAAACAAAAGTGTGGAAATTAGAAAGGGGAGGGAGGGAGGAGAGATAGACACATAGAAATAATAACAGTAAAAAGACAAAGGAACTGGGAAAAATGTGAGAAATTAATTAAATATATACTTAACATTATAATGACCTTGTAACAGGCTTTTCTGACAGTATTATAGACTCAAATTAAAAGGCCCACTTATCCAACCAGGAACTTTTGCTTTTGCTTTTCTTTATGTGTTTTTTTTTTTTTGTCTTTATTATCTCCATTACATACTCATGTGGCATGATGCTTTCAGTGTTTTACTGGATAAATTATATTAACCTTGAAAGATAAAGATTTTTAAATAATATACATATATATTTCAGGGCTCTCAAGTGTCACGCATTCACTGTGAGACACATGCATTTCAGCTAGTTCACACGCTCTCACACCACACCATGTATTTCTCACGCTGTAAAGTAAGAGATAACGATAACTTGTTTAATACAATTAATAGATGAGGCGCAAGCATACGATGCTAAGTTCTCTGCCGAGGTCATAACTATAAGTGCCAGCTTGTGGAATTTGAAAGAGCAATATTGACAAATGCGATAGGTAATCCCTTCATTATTTATTTATTTGTATTATTATTATTATTATTATTTTAATTTTACGATTCCTGGACGAAATCAGTTGCCTGTGTTCTAAGATAGTGTGAGCTGCTGCTGGGAAAAATGGACAAATTCGTACTAAATTATTACTAAAAACTTAACCTCCCCTTTAGCAGATCAAATCTCAATCCAAACTTATGCTAAAACTTGAGAGCCCTGTATTTCTTTTTTTTATATACTTTGTATTTGTGAGTGTGTGTGTGTTTGTGTGTGTGTGTGTGTGTGAAGTGTAAGGCCTGCAATAATTGTTTGATTGGTCCCAACAAACTCTGATGTACTTACATCTAGAATCTGTGTATACAGCAATATAATGAGCACCAGGGCCCAGAATATTGGCTCAGTATTGATCACAAGCTCGCAAAACCCCTTAATGATGGATGAGAAAGTAATATCACCCAAAATGATTCTGAGCAGAATCCCTTTTATATGAAGGAAAAAAAAAGAAAGAAAAGAAAAAGAAAGAAAAAAAAAGATGGATTTAAATAAAGAAAGCAAAAATGAAAAAAATAACAAACAACAGAGAGACAGCAAGGAAAAATAACAAATTGAAGAGAAACAAGCATGGAAGGAGGGACGGAAGAATGTAATGTAAATGAGGTGGAAAAGAGGAAGAAAATAAGAAAGGAAGAAAGAACGAGAAAGGAAACAAGCATTCATAAAAAGGAACGAAAAAGAAAAAGGAAGAAAGGAAGGACCAGTGAAGGAAGGAAGATGGGAGGGCAATTGAAGGAAGGAAGAAAGCAAAGACGGAAAATACAACAAAGTATAATTGGAGGGATGATGGATGGGAATAAATAAGGAGGAAAAAATGTGTAATAAAAAGAAAGGTAGCAAGCAAATGATGGAAGGAAACTAGAAAGCAAAGCAAGAAATGCAGTGGTTGCCAAAATATTAGAACACTAGTAGTTTCACCAGCAAAAATGATTTTAAGTCTATTTTTGAGCAGATACTAAGTAAAGGAGGAAAATGAGGTACAGGAGGAGGGATGGAAGGATAGGGTGGCCCCCTTTGAGGTTTATGTTAGGTAATGGAAAATAATAAGGGAAAAGTAAAGCAAAGTAAAAGTAAGCAGAGGGAAGAGTCAAACAAAGAAAGGATGGAAGGAAACAAAGAAAGCATGAGAGGAAGGATAGAAGAAAAGAAAGCAGGAAAGCAGGAAAGGAAAAAGCAAGCAAAGGAAGGACGGAATGATTCGGCCACCACTGTAAAGAATATAATAAAGCTAGAAAAGAGGAACAAAAAAAGCTTACAAGCCAAGGAAGGATGGAGGTAAGGAAGGGAAGTTAAAAAAGAATGAAGAACAGAAAGATTAAAAAAGATGAAAAGAAAGAAAAATAAATTAAGGGGGGTAGGGGTATGGATGGATGGACGGAAAGGATAAATAGGGCATGTTAAAAGATAGGTGAAGAAGAAGAAAAGGATGACAACGAAGAGGGCAGTGGTTAAAAAAGTCCACGGCTCATGGGGGAAGAAAAAGAGAGAGAGATAAAGCGAGCTCTATGGCAGTGTAATGCTGGCAGGCTTTCTGCGGCCCACATTAGTTTGATATGAAAAATGAAGCAGCAGCCAGTCTCAGCTGGGACCTGCTCTGTGATAGAGACCAGACTCATTCAACTTTCATTCTCACTCATGTTCTATTCATTAGCAGCACACACAGAGCAGACCAACTCAAACCTTCGTTAGGAAACGAGAGAAAGAGACGTTCTGTATGAACCTCAACCCTCATTAGAACAATGAGCCAGATCACACCTCCCAATACTCATGCTACTCTGACAGCTGCACAAGGACGTTCTCTGAAAATAACTAATTACAGTACGTTAGTTATTACATTTGGAAGGATTCTGTAAGTGCATTAAATACACTCCTATTGTGATTCATAGCTATTTTGCATTTGACATTAGTGGCTAATTAATACAATCTCATTTGTATGATTTGATATCCCATTGACAGTTAAGTTTAGGAAATGGAATAGAAGGGAAAAAGAAAGAATTAAAGAAAAACAAGGAAGCAAGCAAAGAAAGACAGGGAAGGACGATCTGATTATGCCCCATTGGTGGCTACTATAGGTTTAGGGAATGGATAACAAGGGGAAAATAAAGTAAAAAAAAAAGAAAGGAAGTGAGCAAAGAAATGAAGGAGGTTTAAAAAGATAGGAGAACACAGGAACTAAGTAAAACAAAGAAGAAAGGGAGATGCAAAGTAAGAAGCGGTAGAGGAAAAAAAGAAGGAAAGAAGAACAGATGGGGGGATGGAAATAAATATGAGGAAACAGAAGTAAGAAAGGAAGCGAGAAAAAAAAAGATGGAAAAACAACCTGCTTATGTCCCATTGATGCTCATGTTAGGATATGGAAAATGAGTGAAAAAGAAAGTTAAGCAAAGGAAAGAAATAAGGAAGGATGGAAGGAAACAATGAAAGTAAGGAAAGAAGCGTGGAAGCACGGAGGGAAGGATTGAAATAAAGAAGGAAAGAAAAAGAAAGCAGAGGAAGGGAGCAAGCAAAGAAAGGAAGGAATTATCAGCAATCAGCTTATGACCATGAGGTGGTTATAGCAAATGATAAAGAATGGGAAAAGAAGGTTGGGATAGAAGGACCTTTGCCCTCTAGCAAAATAGTAAAATTTTCTAATGAGATGGGTGTGGTGCATTGCAATATTTGGCTGCGGGTGAAAATAATGTTATGTTGGATTGTAAGTAATGCCCAATCTTGCTGTGGTTTGCTATTCTGTGTTATCTTGGGTATAGGCTTCTGTTTCAGCACTGGACAGCGACTGTAGCCACTCCAGCTACCTTTCTGTTTGTACTCCAAAGTAGGCAAGTGTAACTAACATGTTAATCTCTTTATACCCAGGAATCACAAGCCTGCTTCTCTCTCTCCTTCCCTTCAGAGTCTGAGGTGGGCATGACAACAGTGAACCGTTGTTTGGATGCTGCTAAGGCCTGTAATGTGGATGAGACATGTCAGAAACTACGCACAGAGTATGTGTCGGCATGTATCGCCCCATCAGCACGAGCCGGGCCCTGCAACCGAGCACGCTGCAGCAAAGCACTGAGAAAGTTCTTCGACCGTGTGCCGCCAGACTACACACATGAGCTGCTCTTCTGTCCGTGCTCCGACACGGCTTGTGCAGAGCGGCGGCGCCAGACCATTGTGCCGGTGTGCTCTTATGAAGAAAGGGAAAAACCCAATTGCCTGGCACAACTTCGAGTTTGTGAGGCTGACTATGTGTGCAAGTGGGTATTGTTTGTGAAAACGACTGCTATAAATACAATCAAGCTCTTTTGAAGGGCCTACAGATTGAAACTCTCTGCTCTGTTGAAAGTAATATATAAAAGGTGTACAAAGTCATTTTGTCTCATTCAAAAAGTTTTAAACCTGAAGAAAAGAATACATGTGACACATGCGTGTTAAAACTATATAAATTCACAAGATAAATTTCTAAAATGTTTTATTAAACAAATATACTTTGGTTACACTTTATTTTAAGGTGTCCTTGTTACAGTGTTATTATATATTTAATTACTGAGTAATATTAATTAACTACATATACTTAATACTGTATATGGTTTGGGTTAGGGTTACTTGCATACAATTTTGTGTAATTTACTGTAAATATAATGCATGTGCATGTAACAAAGTGTTACCATTACTTTTAATATAGTCCAGTTACTCATTAGCAATGCCATTTAATTGCAGTATTTTTTATTAAGTGTTCCATTCCAGAAAGAACCAGTTCTCTGTTCCCAAACTTTACTGACTAGTCTAGCCAGAACAACCCCCACAGATGTAAGGGTGATCCAAAGCTGCTGAGAGCAGCAGAGATGCTGATACTGTTGAATAAGAGCTATTGTAACCATTTCTGTAGTCTGCAGTCACACGATCCTTCAGAAATTCACATTCAGATTTGGTCTTTCGGAAACCAAGTTAATAGCCTATTTTTTGTTTGTTTTTCATAATTCTGAGAATTTATAATATATTTAAAGTGAATTTCTCAAACAAACAAAAAACATACTGACCCTCAAACTTTTGAATTGTAGTACATATGACATATGACCATTCAAGAAGACTTTTATGCTACAGCATCCCTGAGAATGTAATGCGTAATGAACTGCTGTCAACAGCTTTTACAACACAATAATGGCCAAAATCAAGGTTATGCTGTACAGTATAGATAGAAGAGTGCACATCATAAGCGTAATAAATGTATAGGAGGATTTTACAGTCTGTTACTTTATCTGTTCACTATGGACAAACAGAACATCGTAAATCCAACAAACACACGGGTCTGACAGCTGCAGTCACTCTGCAAAGCTCTCAATAGAGCGGAGTTTGAGTGGTCATATTTGAGCCTCCCTCTTTTCACATCACACACACAAAGGCCTTCATCGGTCTTTGCCATCGATCAACCATCATGCTTTCACACGCCAAGCGAACACTCTGCTGACACAACACATTACACAAGAGGAGATCACTTACGGCCACAACAGCCAGTTAGCATAAGAAATCATCAGGGAATGTGGGTAATTCCTCTGAGACTGACCTGGTTAAATGATTGATTGGTCACCAGAAGACTGGCAGAATGTGACCTGCATGTTTACAATCTCTGTCAGCTGAGTTTCCAGCGGCTGAGTATCTGGCAGTTCTCCAGAATTCTGAATTGCAGTTATGCCTCTGATTAAAATGAGAGCTAAATGAATGGATCGGGACTGTGCAGACTACATGTAGGGGGGGATTGAAAAAAAAGAGAAAATGTCAGAGAATGGAGTGGAGAGTGTTGGTGTAAAGCTTTTTAAACAGAACAGAAGAGGACAAAACAGTAGCCCCATCTACATGTATAGCACAAGCTAGAGGAAAGTGTTTGTGGGTATGCGTGTTTCTGAGGGTTTGCTGACTGGCTGGATGATGGATGTGCTGTTGTGGTTCCCTCAGGTCTCGCTGGGCTCAGTTCCAGCACGACTGCCAACCCTCAGAGCTTACTGCCAGCGGCTGCCAGCAAGAAAATTACGGAGCCTGCCTTGTTGCGTACACCGGCCTGATAGGTGAGAACTCTGGGCAACATAGTCCAACCTTGTTTATCACATACACCAGAGTCAGGTAGATTCAAATTATGGCCACTGCAATCTTATCAAGCTTTCGCATTACCCTCTTATCCACCGACAAGTGAAATTCTAAAAAGAGAAGACCACCGTGACCACATACAGGCTCTCAGGGGTTTAGTACACCTTGTCTCCAGTTCATGCGATGCACGTACTACAATTACAAACATGCATGTCTTTTGCATTGCACTAAAGAAGATATTTTGAAGAATGTTTCAAATGCTTTCATTCATACACCGACAGTCAGTGAGGCTCAAAATGACTAAGTCAGCTGAGTCATGGGTGTCCAGTCCTGCTCCTGAAAAATGATCCATAAATATCATACATTAGACTTGTGAGTGGTGGGCACAATTGTGTTGTATTGTGGTACTGTATATGGAGCTCGCCGAGGCATTCATACGAGTTGACGCAGTACCTTTTGAAACTGATGGATCAAGGGTCTGTCCATATAAATTTGATGTACTCACATGACAAAGTAGAGTGCACTTCAAAATGTCATCCAGGATTCCCCCGAGGGCAAGTGCTTAAGGAAATTTGACCAAGTTTGTCTAAAAGCAAAATGGAAAGCCCTTCATATTTGCAGTAGAGGTCCAGAATATCTTGATTGCCTGGTTCATTTAGGGTCAGAGCTCAACTCTGCAGTGCAGTGACCCTACAGGAGCAAGTTTGGCCACTCCTGATTAAAGGTGTTGTTTGGGATGGTGGCTCAGTAGGGACCCCAGGTACGTTTGAGTCTGAACTGCAGTACATCTGTGTCCTCAACTATAACTACCACCATAACTAGCAGGAACTCTTCACCACTATAACAAGTTACAATTCAGGGTGAGAAGATTCCAGCTTCTGCTAAACTTTTGTGCAAGACTTCACAGCGTTTGTCTGTGCAGGTATTGCAAAAGATGCAAGAAAAGCAATGTGGGCAGCTCTCCAAAGGCAATTTATTTGAAGACAAGCAGCTATGAGACATTTCACTATAACAAATGTGACCAGGAGTGTGCAATGATGCAAATTATGTTTCATCAGTTAGAGGCTCACTTTTGTTTAGTACCTGAAATCGGATTACAAATGGCCAAAACATTAGAGTGACAGCACCCTGAAAGTCTTCCTCTGCACCATTCATTTACTGCAAAAAAGGCATGTAAGGACACTCATCCGTATTGAAGTCAATAATGACAAACATTTAACGGAATTGTCGATGAGATTTGTTGGTAAGGAGAGCCACAGATAAGTTTATGACATTAACAAATGTACAAGTCAGACGAGGCAATGCAGAGATAGCGAAGACAAAAGGAGACCAGGCTCTTTGCTCTGACTGTTAGTCATTACGGCAGAATGTTCCAAGAGCGGTTGTGAAGATGTTGCGCTTTTGTGTTCTGGGACAAAAGAAATCAATGTGTTTAAACGGGTCCCTATCAGACCATAGAGTTCTAGAGTGCAGCACCTCCACTTTTCCCGCTTTCAGCTGTCGCCTTCTACACTCACTCACTCACACAGTGAAAAAGTACTGTCATTTTCCCTCCCTACTGAACAAAGACACAGCTCTAAGAGCTACGGACCTATATCCTCTGCAATCAATGTTCTAGCACACTTATGTAACCCACACAAGATAAAGATTGACAGAGCTTTTCATAGCCGTTTTAGTTGAGGGCTTCCAGAATAATACAAGGTGGATTGCTTAAAATGCAACAAACATTTTAACATCAACACTCTTCCACCTTCTACCAGCGCAGAGACACTTTCACCTTTTTGATCACATTCTATGCACTTGGTGTCCCAGAGGCATGAATCTGATGGCATTTGTCGCAAGAAAAAAGTGCTAAGTGAAGATAAATTTGCACTCATTTTTCTCACTTTTGTACATGTATTTTGTTTCATTTTTATGTTTTCTTTCCCTTAAAGACTAGTGGTTTGACAACTGCAAAATCTCTAATTTTGTAACTTATTTTGACTGACCATATATTGAGGGGGAAAAAAACTGTATCTTGCTCGCTATTTGTGAAAAATCCTCAAAAGGTTAGAATGTCTGGCTTTTATCTAAAAAAAGAAAATATATCCCATAATACTTGACTCGGTTATGATAGATTGATTCTACATTTATTTGATACCGGTAGACTTGCACTGCATTTGGCTTTCTGTTTTGCAGCTGATGTTCTGTGTTATTTCTGTCTCACTCTCTCCCTGTAGGTAGCATTATCACTCCAAACTACCTAGATAACTCTACATCCAATGTGGGACCATGGTGCTCTTGCGCGGCTAGCGGGAATTTCCGAGATCAGTGTAACCACTTCCTCAGCCATTTCCATGACAACAATTGCTTGAGTGAGTAAAAACCTCTCCCCTGTCCTATACAACAAATAAATATTACCATTATTGCTGGAGATTCCCTTTTGTGCTCACATGGGAAAATGGGAGGGAGGCATAGAAACCACGTGCAGTTGCATATAGCCGGTTTCTTGGCAGAAGTAGCATTTCCAAATATCATTCCCACACATCCAATACCTTGCCATTGTCTTTTGACCAATATGTTCTTGACACACTAACAGCAACTGTGGAAACAATACTGGGCCTGTTCCAAAACCCACAACTATAATTTGCATGCTGTCCCAGGTTTTGCAACAGAATCCATTTCTTTTGCCTTTTAATGACCTAAAAAGCCCTTTTCCAGCAAAAAAAAAAGAGATCCTTTAAACTAATGGTTCTTTATGGACTGAAGTGCGTTTCCCACATGCTGCTAGTTTGTGTTTCGCTCTACTGTATATATTTTTTTTACATAAATGTTTAGTTTGTATTAAATGTTTCATAATAAATGCCACTATAATATATGTTAGTTTAAAGCTTACACTTTTCATTGCTGTTCTGTGAATACCATTAGGGGAACTAAAATACATAAGGTTATAAATGTATTGGTTTTTTTTTTACCTTTGTGCAGTGTTGGAGCAAGTTACTTTTAAAAGTAATGCATTACAATATGGTGTTACCCCTGAAAAAGTAACTAATTACTTTACTTAGTTACTTTTTATGGAAAGTTACTTTTTAAATATGGGCAGAGCTTGAGTGTTTGTTTTTAATATAAGAAGTTCTATTAATAGAAAATGTAAAAGCACACTAAAAAAGTGTCATGAATAAACCCCAAGCTGAAGAAAAAGAAAATTCACATCTGTAAAGTGGAATACAGGAAAAATGTCAATACTCTTTAGCAATAAACAAAAAAACCAAAAGAATGAAGCACAGTCATTTTTGCTTGTAAGTATGGTTGAACGGGATCATCAAAGGTGAGCAGCAAAGACATTGGTTAATAAAATGGGATTAGATCCATTTGTGTAATTTAATTTATAGCCGGTTCAGCACTTCTACAAAGATTTGCATCTTCACATCCATTTAAACACTTGTACCAAATGCAGTAAATATGTTGTGTAAGTAGGCTGCAAATGTGAGTATTGGGACAGGTCTTGATTTTCTATATACCATAATAGGACTTTCCATGAATTTGAATTTAGTGAGCTCCCATGGTAAAAGAAAAGGGTCCATTGTTTCCTCATGATGTCATCCAGGTTTTATTCACCTAGTGTAAAATCAATACAGCCCATTCTCCTTTTGCATGTGTGGAGAAGGATGCATTGCACATATGGACGCGGGCACTGTTCCAGACTCATTGTACACTAATATACTCCAATTGATAGAAAACAGACCCAGGTGACGCAACACAAGAGTCAGCAGAGAGACGTATCTGCAACCCAGTTGTTCGCAGTCAGCACTATTATTGTGCATTCAGCAGCGCTGAGAGAAAGCTCTCTTGATGTAACGTTATGAAGTTTCAATGCGTGTCGGTAATGAGGCATTAACAGTCATCAGGAGCACAGGTTATCTTCAGCGGTGTGCTCTGCTCACGGTCCGCTGCATCTCTGAGCCACTAATAACAAACACGGCATGTAAACACATCCGTTTCACAGGTGGGGTGGTGCTGCATCTGACCACAGAGATCTCGGAGATTAGCCCCATCTCTGATCCAGAAGCGCTTCAGTGTGATCTTTCTCCTCAAGGGTATTTCCGGCATTAACAAACTTGCAACGTCCAGTTTCAGCCATCCCTCCCTGTTCTATCTGAGGGTCTCGGGGCGGTCCGGAGTGCTGGGTCGGTGTGTATGTGTGCTGATTCAAGCCTAAGCACAGCCTCTGGTGTCTTGGTAATTGAGCATAATTTGGCTCCCTGCAGTAAAACTAATGGAGCGGAGACAGCCGGAGAGTAGCAAACAGGACAGAAGTAGCACAGGATGGAGGGAAACAGCTGAAAGAGCTTTTTGAGAGTGAGTCCACTGAGGCTAGTCCTCACCTCAGCTGTTACTAAACTAGTTTTGCTGGCTACACCAGCCCTCAAACCATCGGCGTACCTCTGGGACCACCGTGAAATACTGGACAAGTATTACAAGAATTTCTTCATTCGGTAGGGCTGCGGAAAATAGCGCTGAAGTCAGTGGGCCAACAGCCAGCAGGACTGGAATTAGACGGAAGTGATTCAGTGATTCGCTAATGTAGTAGGCACGTGAAATTTATGTTTCGTATGAGTGCGGTCCAGAATGAGTGATGAGTGTTTTGATGAAAAATGTGCAGGAAGAGTGACGGCTCATTTCCTGTCTCTGGGTGGTGAGTAAGCAGTAACTGCTAAGTGTGTGTGTGTGTGTGTGTGTGAAATGCTAATAACATAATGTTTATTCATTTATGTATTGATTCTGGCAAAAAGTAACTAAAAAATTCATAGTACAGTAGTGGCAAAAACATTAGGAAGAGTTTTGTGCTCTTGTTTGCGTTTACTTAAATTAGGAAGCAGCCTGCAGCGTTTAATAATGTTTACTGTGTAATTTAATAGTTTCTCAAAGAAATTTTTCTTCTCCTAAAGGCATGTAAGAAAAATCTCTTAAAAAACACATGATCCATGTGCTCTAGTAATTAATGAACTGTGCCAAAAAAAGTATTAAAAAACTATTCAAGCAACATAACTTTAATATTAATTACTTTAATAATGTAATTACATTATATTATTCACCTTATTTTACAATGTGTAGGCTATAAATGTACATTACAAACATTACAAAGCGTCGTTATGATTAGAATAATAAATAATAAAATGAAAAATACAGGTTTGCAGTATCAGGCAGAATAACAGTCTGTTTAAGTACAGCTAAAATAATGCTGACACTGGAATCCTTGTGCATTGAAGTTATAAATGGCTGCAGATATTTTTATGGTGATACACACTTTTTTTTTTTGTCTGAGCCACAGCTCAGGATGGCCACCAATGAAAGTAATGTGAATAAATCAGCCAGTCAATGCTGTCATTATATAATTCTAAGAAATTAGTCACATGACACAAATGTCAAATAACCAACACAGTCTCATGACAAATTCGACCTCACTCACGATTTGTCTATAACCCTGTGACGGGTAGGTTTAGGGGTGGGGTTAGGTTTGGGTCATTCGTACAAATGTATACGAATTGGCAACTATGAACGGTCCAACAAATTTGTACGAATTAGCCACCTCGTAAAATATGTACGAATTGCCATGGGATCAGTTTGAAATAACTGAGCGTCCATGGACAAAGACACGCTGTGCCAGCTGAGCACTGCTATCTGAATGAATAGTAAATTTACCAGTAGCTGAGCGAGCGATGCGAGGCAGAGCTTATCAAAGGGTCAGTCGCTTCTAAAGTTCTGCAGGGGTTAGAGAAGAATCACCAATTCTAAACATTCATCGCAAACTCCACACCGACAGCTGCTGTCATTCACACCTACATAGACGTCCACTATTTCGTCCAGAGTGGGACAAACCGAGAGTATACTGCAACCAAATGTTCAGCATCACTGATGAAATATCTTTGCGATCATTACTGTCCTTGCCTCCCCGAGTCTCTTATCATAACGTCCACACATTTCCTTTTAGCTGTGATAGAGAGTGACACTGCGGCTCCATGGTCGCCGTGATTTTGCCAAGACCTGGATCAACATTACTGTCCAAAAATATAAACTTATCCCAATCCTTACCCTTAAACCTACCCCTACCCCAAATGTATGCCTAAAATCAGTGGGAAATGATAGCTGATTGACGAGGGTGTAGAAGCACCTAACTATGATTATAAGCCTAAAAAAGATATTTCCAGAAAACGTATTCCTCAATTTTGATTGGTTGATTAGAATGTTGTTGCAGGAACATCTTGTCCTTGGTGAAATCACGCTCACCGCGGCTCCACTAAGTCCACACACTCATTGTTTGAGATTGCATTTCCAAACAGACGTGACTCTCAGATTGTCCTGTACTGTATGTACAAAATCGGACAGGAATGGAATGGAGCTATAATAAATGTCAAGATTTTATATTGCATCTTTCAGTTCTAATCCTTTAAATGCCATTCAAGTGTGCTAGCATTGTTATGCTAGATGTCGAGCTTTGGTCGTCAACTACTGAATCTGTTTATACATCACCTATTAACCAAACTCTTTCTCATAATTGAATTGTGTACTTTAATGAACTGACTATGATATTAAATGCAGCTGTCGTGCACGGTGCATGAACAAGGCTCTATATAGTGTCTATTCCGCTCCTGTGTAATTCAGCAACGCTATGAGTGGGCAACTTCCATTAGCATCAACTCATGGCGTTTTGCTAAACATTCAGAGATTAATCAACTTCACACCATTCACACTCCTCCACATTACTCTACTGCTAACACTCCCCTGATTATGATGTGTTATGACTGTTATGATCTGAAAGTCAGATCATGAGGGCTTTAGGTGGGCTGGGGTGAAGGCTAACTGACAGAAATTATATTCTTTACAGTAAACAAACGCAATGCTTTTCTATAAACCTGCCCCTGCCTTTCAAAATACATGAAGGATGTAGTTCTACAGTCTTTTGTGTGTAAAGAGCGGTGATATGTGCTGGACATCTGAAATGAAAATAAATTAATCTATTTCAATTGACGTTCAAAAGTTTCCAGGTATTGTAGGACATCATTTGACAGACGTGGACAACAGAAAAGCAAGAACATACTAATTAAAACTAATTCGCATCAAGGTTTCAGCACAGTCAGCTTTTCAGATCACGCTTTAGGACCTCAAAAAAGGCAAAAACATTTTCTGCTGGTGTCGATAAACTTAAAGGTGCCATAGAATGCATTGAGAGAATATTTTAAATTGTTCTGATATGTACATAGAAGGTATGGGAAAAATCGCCCAGAAACGGTTTTACAGGTCCATTTACAACCCTAGAATTTGACCCTAGAATGGAACAGTCTGTTTTTGCCTTATTTGGAAGGTTCATGAATAGTAATGAGGAGGTCTGCTCTGATTGGCTGTTTCTCAGC
>JAUMHQ010000070.1:7297820-7308713 GCA_032361165.1 Enteromius paludinosus
TATATATATATGTATTTATATATACATATATACACACATAATAAAAAATGCATATATATGTATATATTCAAGGACAATGAGGACCAGAAACTACTAGGTTATTGGTATATTCAGATTTAATAAAAAATATATTAATTTGTGTTTCGAAGATGAACAAAGGTCTTGACTGGTTAGGAATGACGTGAGGATGAGTAATTTATGATAGAATTAAAATTTTTCTAACAAAAAGTTGTAAAGGCTATCATTTACATAATATCCATAAAAAAAAAATCCTTGAAATAGCTTTAGAGTTAAATAGCCAAATTTGACCAATGCAAGTGTGTAAAAACTGAGTAAATGAAATATTTAAATGTACTCGCAGCATGCGGTTAACGAGTCCAAATGATGACTCATATTTTCACCAGTATTTTCACCAACAAAAAATGTTTTTAAGTGGGTTATTTCTATCTTTAGTGGCAGCGTGTCAGTTGGAAATATCGGTTTACACTTCCAAACATTATTTTTGTCATTAATTGTAATAATGCAGTGACATTATTGTCTGACAACAGCCAGTGCTCCACACAGAGATCTGATCTGATCATCCAGTCTGTCTGGAATGACATGAAGTGACAGAACAAACTGAGACAGACTCAATCCAGAAGAACTGTGGCAACATCTCCAAGATGCTTTAGAAAAACCTACCTGGAAAGCTCCCTGAAAAACTCTGGGCAAGTGTATCTCGGAACAGAAGCCGTTTTAACAAAAGCTGTAATACCAAATATTTTTTTTGATTTAGTTAATAGAAGTTA
The DNA here is from genome assembly GCA_032361165.1 of Enteromius paludinosus. Classification (NCBI taxonomy): domain Eukaryota; kingdom Metazoa; phylum Chordata; class Actinopteri; order Cypriniformes; family Cyprinidae; genus Enteromius; species Enteromius paludinosus. The sequence continues at coordinate 7,298,609 of JAUMHQ010000070.1, forward strand.
ATTGATAAATGAAATCTGTTTATGGCATTACTTTTGACATCATCCTCATTTTACAGCATTTTTACACGAGTGTCTAAAACTTTGAACAGTACTGGAGCTTTGCAGGTACATGTAGGTTTTTCGAAGTATCTCGGAGATGTAAATCAAAGACAATAATGCCACTGCATTATTACAATTAATGACAAAAATAATGTTTGGAAATGTAAACTGATATTTCCAACTGACACGCTACTGGGAAAGAGAAATAACAGACTTAAAACCATATTTGTTGTTGAAAATACTAGTGGCCGAAGACTTTTGCACAGTACTGTATATATATATATATATATATATATATATACACAATGTATAAACTATTTGTGTGTGTGTGTGTTTTTTTAAATGGAAAAACCATGCGGTGACATGCCAGCAGAATGTGGGCCAGCTAAACATCACATTCATAATAATTAAACTGGAAACATTTTCACTACGATGAAATATTAATTCAAGAGAAAATTGTCCAAATTATGACGCATGATTTTAATCATTGCATACAGTCGAGAAGGTCAAGACGTCTGAGACTCCACAGGCCCCAATGACCATTTTAAGGAGGGGATTTGTGAAAAGAATATTCCCCCTCAGCGTTTCTGGATTGCACAGCTAATTTCCATTCAGTTATAAAGCTGTAAAGTATCTGCAATGTATCTGAGCGGGGAGACTTTGACAGCTCCCTCATAATCCCATTTGGAAAATCTCAGAAGAGGCACTGGATAAACACTCACGCCGAGCTGAGGAAGTTGTCACGATATTGTTTATCCACATCCGTCTGCTGATAATAAGATGATAAAAAAAAATGCATTTCATCTGTCCTGTTGTGAGAGACAAGCTTAAATGCTTACACCAGCACACTATGCAATGAAGATAAAACAAAATACAGTAAACGCCGTACGGTTTCCCTTGAGCTACATAAATTACTCAATAGTTTAAAAACACCATAGGCAGCTCGTTATCTCATTAAATAAACAATGGGTGATAAGCTATCCATGAACACTGCAATTTCACTCAACATAAGAACAACAGATTTATAGGAAGTCATCTTCGTTTTACCGTTTAATTATAGACAAAATGTTCTATGTCATTCTTTATGTACACACATAATTACAAGGTCAGTTTAAATGTCCAGATCTTCATTTTTTTATCTTAAAGTAGGCAGCTAGTTTAAAGTTTGTTCATGACATTCTCCATCTTACATAGAAAAGAAGCTGCAATGCAGTCACATTTCAAAAGCCTGGGATACTCCACCCGCCAAGTGCAGTAAGTCGCTTAACATAGACGGCATTCACATTACTGTCCATCACTATGTACAAAAAAACTTGAGTGCACTTGCTGCTACAATTATACATATTAACAAACTACAGACTCCGTATCTACAGTATTACTGTATACAGATGGTGCGGTCGGTGTGTGAGGAGTATTGTTTGAGGCTTACAAAGAAAAGCAATGTGAGAATTAGCTTCCATCTGAAGGAAGAGAGACCAGCTCCTTTCATTAGACCACTTTGTATGTACGTGTGAGTGCACTTTCCCTTTTGGACCCTAAAAGATTACAAAAAAACCCAAAAAAAAAACGCATAAATGGTCTCTCTACGACATTCCGGCTTACATTCACACCTGATGGGTGTCACAGGACATGAATTTTCCACTGAGATCACAACAGATTAGTAACATCCTGTTTGGGCTCTCAATACTTGATGTTCTGTTCTGGTCTAGCGACTTGTGTCCCTTTATTCATGGCACTCTAAACGCACCCGAGAACTGGCAAGCAGGTCATCTGTGCCGTATCGATACAGCCGCGCGCCAGGATAATGAAAGATGTAATGACTGCGCCGCTACACGCACTTACACCGGTTTAGATTTCATAATGTCACATTTGCTCACTCTATCTCTGACCTTTTCTTTGCACTAGGCAATCCACTCCATATCCTGGAGAATACCCCCGGTATCCGACGCAGGTCCAGGTTTGTGCATTTGTGTATGCAGATAATCCTTTGCCAGCCCAAAATGACATCTGACATTTCGAGAAACCCAAACAAAGTCCTTGTTCGCTCTAATTCCATCCTGCTGCCTGCCTGCCTGCCTGCAGTCGCCTTTTATTTCTGCCTTCCTTGAAATGTGCCTGAGAAATGGGTTGAGATTTCAGATAAGAGAGAAGTGAGAGGAAGCAAATGATAAAAGCAGAAGCAGCAGCGGCGCTATCATTATGGCAAACATAAACACTGACGTCTCAGATCTCTACACGAACATGTGAAAGGAGGTAATTCAAAAGAGAATGGAAGGATGCGAAAAAAGCTAAAATGTAGAAATCCTCTTATTAGAACAAACATGAAATGCTTGGGAGAGATGTCACAGATGACCTGCGAAGTAAAACGGTTGTAAACATACCAGCTCGCTGTGTCTTATTCCTGCACATCAAATCAGAGACGTGATTCATTATTAAGAAATAAAAGCAATTACTGCCATGATTAAAGAGACAAAGACGTACTATATGCCTCTAAAAGACATCCTGTACTATATGCATGTGTGTGTGTGTTTAGCCATGCAGCTAACAAAGTCTCCAGAAGAAAAGTTTGTCTGTGTGTGTGTGTGTGTGTGTTTCCTTCATCAGAGATGCAGCAGTGCAAAGATTCTTCCTCCTGATTGTAACAATGGAATAAAATAACTGAAATAAGTTAAATATCATAAAGTGGCCCAGGATAAGTCTTATCTTCCAGTCAGGGGCACATTAGAGTTCATTTCCTGTAGTGTTCTCTCAGCTTAGGCCAGGACAGATTCAGTTTCTCCAATCAGAGTCCTCTTGGCTTGGCTAAGCCATAAGCATGTGTTCATTGTTACTTAGTCCTGGCAGGGGTCCAAGGTCAGAGGACGAGGGGTAAATGTCAGATGCAGGTGGCGGGCTGTGCTAATGGCTGCTGCTTGCGGCTACGCAACCCTCCCGACTTCTCCTTATATCCCAGACACATCTGCTGAGAGACGTCCACTAATGCACTCGCTACTGCCAGACCTGAGAAAAGAGGAAGACAAAGAGGTGTTCCTGAGCGTCAGTATAATGGCCTTGGCGACAGAGAGTGTAAAAATGTTCAGCACTCAGTGTGGGGGCCAAATGCATTGGCTCGCCGACCCACCTGACTGTCCTGGAGGAGGAATACCTCCGGGGCCTCTGGGTAATCTAACAAAGATGGAGAGCACTGCGGCCTTATTCCCAAAACAAGGCTCCAAAGCTATGGGCTTAGGCACAGACTGTGATGGAGGGAAAAAAGATATATGGTTACAAAAAATAAATGAATAGTGAAAAAAAACTAAATAAATAAATATAATGGAATTTATTTGATCTTTTTACTTTTATATTATATTTACAAAATGAATAAATTTGAATGTAAAATTGTTGTCTTTGATCATGAAAATTATATATCAAAACAGTACAATGTGAAAAATGTATTTACAGTTCAAGTAGCTTTTTACTTTAATAGATTTTAAAATGTAATATTTAGCAAAGCTGAATAATCAACAACATTTCAACAGACTTAACAAAAGTACGATTTTCACTGGTCTCACATTTGGACCCCATTGTACACGGACAGTTCTGACAGTGTTAAAATAATGGCTATATTACAATTTTAGCCTCTTTACCTCTTAAAAAAGGCACAATATGTACGTTTTCGCCACTAGAGGTCGCATTTTCAAAACAATAACAGAGGCAAAGTTCTATGACTCAATGACGGAGCATAGAACACTGGGATTTATCGTTTTCACAAATCATGTTCACGGATGAAAAGCTCATTTATATCGGTAATACCTGTACATGACTATTACTTACACAGTGAATAATATATATTTGCTAAGCAGTGTATTAAAAAACACGCAAGAACGGAGTCTCTGTCCAGTGCAAGGTTTTCGCAAAGCTCCCTCCATTTCGGATACGCCAAGCCAATATTTGGTCAATTTTTTTTATTTCAATATCTTATTCCTCAGTTTCTATACATCTACCTTTTTTGTGATTGTGGAGAGTGTAATCATGATCCATGATACGGAAACACACAGTAAGCAACCACCACTTCCGCATTTCAGGAAGTCTCAGCCTCACGGAGCGTTGGCTGAACGTCTGAATGAATATGGTACACTTTTCTGGAAACACTTCAGCAGTGTCGAAGTCGTCATCTGATTGGTTGAATTTGAGCGGATTTCCAGGGGGCGCGAGTGCCGCGTTTATTTTCGGTCCGCCGGGAAACAATGCGCAGACGTATAATTGCGGAAAAAAAACCTGTCTTGTTTACATGAGTGACAATAAGCATTTATTAAGATCATGTAAACATTGGATTCTCAAAGGTATGCGATCCAATTTTACTAGTTGTGTGTCTCCTCCTATCTATTATGGAAGATCAAGTGAAGTACCTAACTCAGAAGCTGACATCGCAGCTGGCCGATTCAGTATTGTGTCCGGTTCTCCAGAATTGCTTGTGGGTGTTGAAAAGATATGCTTCAAACAGATGTTTACCGCAAGCATCTCATCGGGATTTTCTATGCTGACTGACTTGTTGCACGCCGTTCTGTTGTTGTGGGGACATTTCCACGCCCCGAAACGTGACGATGAACAAAACGCCTAATGGGCGGGCCTTGCCAAAGAAAGCGGCTATGAATTCCAGACCTTCAGCCGTCAGTCTGAAGGTCTGGCTATGCGAGACTAGTGGACAATGAACAGGGAAGGTTCATTATTTACAAATCCTACAGAACTTTTAAGATACTGCAAGTACACAACTGCATGAAATATATAACACTGTGCAAGTGGTTTTTGGATATTTTATAACTTAATAATCTTACACATTGTGCCTTTAAAATATTTTTGGTGCAGTTGTTTTGCCACTGTTGAAGTAAAAGATTTAGATTGAATTTAGAATGTTTATTATTTACCTATGACCTATATTATATCAGTGTACTGGAACGGTGGCTATATTCCAAGGTACAGTGATTTAAAGAATACCATGATACATAGAGAAAAAACATTGTATTTTTTTATGCATGTGTAGAGCAGGGCTGAAAGCACATGACCTTCTGTTTTTAAACACGCGCACAAATCATATTCCAGCTTTGACCCATTTCACACTCTCATTTTGCCCCAAGTCCCAAGCCTTACATAAACCTTTTTATACACACACGCACATGTTCTTTTTACTAAACTGCCGAGTTTCCCCAGCGTGTGTTGTGTGAATGCGTGATATTAGCGCATATGCATCAAAAAGGCTTTTCAATGAGTGTTTGCGTGCTTACTTGCGGCTCTCCAACCCCTCATTCACCCATTCTCCCCTCTGTACAGCACACTTGCATATTCATCCGACCTTCTCTTCACATATTCTTCTCTTTAAGCGACTTCTTATCCTACCAAGGCCAGTTCACCCCCTCACTCCTCTCTATCTCCCTCCTCCTCGCACTTTCCCACTGTCAATTCAGTGCAGGGGGGGGGAACGGCATTTATCTTTCACGCCATACACACCTACTCCTCCGGCACACAAAAAGAAGAAACTCCTAGTAAAATTCAATTACGGCCTCTGAGAGCATGGGCATGAGTATGGAGGGGCGTATTGCTGCGTGTATGCATTTATTTATTTATTTACATATGCATGCATTCGTTAGGTTTCGGCTCAGGCGATTATCTGAGGCAACCAGACTGAGCAAGCAGGAGACAGGTTCTGTTTAATTAACTCTTATAATTAAAGAAAACGAGAATGACAGTGAGTGAGTGAGAGAAAATGCAGACGTATACTAAATGTGTCCGAGGCCACAGACTACAACACTGAATATTCTGATGTCCTCTGGTCTCCCGTGTGCATCGCTTTTGCTTTACTAGTCGTGTTTACTTTAGTTTCACACCCTCTGGGTGCTTCTATGAGATTTGAGAGAAATAACTGCATTTATAGTGTTTTGCTATCAAGGATGGCTGGATTGTAATTACTTTTTAAAACTTGATAGTGAGCACAGGACATTGACGGAGCAGGAGTGAGAACATAGGGAAGAGGTAAATCTAAATTGGATCTTCATCACTCTGGGGCTGTCATTACAGTGTTAGGACAACAAACAAAGCCAAACAGTAATTACAATCCAACAATTGCTGAAATCAAATCTAGCTCTAATGCTATGTAATACAGTTATTAGTCGCACATCTCATAACAGGGAACAAGAGGTCTTGAAAGTAAAGTAAACAGAATTAAAGCTGTCAAAACTAGACACTGGAAGTGTGATGGTTTTAAAGTTGCTGAGCACCTGAAAACATACAGTAGAGGCTGAGTTTGGGAAGTTCTGTTCTAAAACCTAGCGAGCAACTGTACCTAACAAGACAACTTTCGACGCACATTCTCCAAAAAAGTTGTCAGGTGGTATCACATGTATCCTCCAAAGATACATTTCACGAGCTTTGTGATTTGAGGCAAATATATTTTATTTAATACTTTAAAATCGATAGAATTATTTCACCTGTTGGGTTAAACCTCAAATTAATTACAGTCTTTATTTTAACCTCCTAGATATCAATTCTTAAAATACCATGATCGATCTTTCACTCAATTCCTATTTTCAGTGGGTGCATGAAAATGTAGCCTGCATGGAAAAATAACTCCGTCAACTGCGAAGTTTGGGCCCTGTTGTTAATATTTAACCTAAATATTTTCATAATGTACCAAGACAATTCCCCATATTAGTCTATTCTGCACCATTTTTCAGCACAGTATAAATCTTCATCGGAAAAAGAAATTATATTATACCCGAGTTGTGAAAGCAAGACTGAAATCTGTACCGCATGTGATGCAACATAAAGACTTAATAATGAAAAGAAAACTCTTTCTATCATGGACTGATTGCAGAAACAAACATACAATGCAAGCTAAGAAACATCTATCATCACTTCATAGAGCAGCACTTGCACTATTTCCATTGATATCATAGGGTGTGCAGGGTACTGTGTAAACTCTAGTGACTCTCTGTCACTTACATGAGTGATCTGTTTCTCTTACATATGCAAAAAGAGAATGAATAGCCTTACATACCATGAAGAATTGACACGTTACTTGCAAATTATATTATCTGTTGCTCTTTCTGTCAAAATGACTGAGCTATATCGAAATTATTCAACCTTTAAGACTAACAGAAAGCACTGCCAGCTGGTTACTTTAGTAGTGGATGGGAAAAGGGTAACCCATACGAACGTATCTTCATAAAGAGCTGTCATTTTCTAAAGAAAATCAGATTCCAAATCATTTATATATGTCGGGACTGGTGAGTACACCAAGAAATCCACTAGCCAATGGCAGTTATATTGCCAAAGGGTGCATAGTGGGCTGCGGTGTGAAATGGGAAGCACAATTACCCAGGATTTAGTTTACCAGAGATGTAGAATGACTCAGGGTTAACTACTACAAGTGTGTAAAAGCCCTTCCCTGTATAATTGACAACATCAGCAGAGTTTTACATTTTAAAACAAAGCAAGCTGGACATCATAACTGATCATTTATTGAAAAACTGACTATAGCTGTGAATCTTTATGTGTTTTTATGAGCACTGAATCATAGTTTGACAACATCTTTTGAAATCAAACTACTCGAACCAAGCAGTTTGAAGCAGAATCTAAGTGGGAAATCTGTATTGCATATATTGGAAAAACGACATTGTTCGCATTTTATTGTAATATTAATACATTTTTGTCCTTATTTCAGAATTGAATCATTAGCTTGGCCACATGCGTTCTCTCGAAACGAGTTTGACCTGTTCTAATGCTGGTTGCATTGCATTGTTATGGCGTAATGCTTTATTCGATTTTCTAATAAAGTTGGATGTGTCAAAGTCTTTTGCTAAAAATGTCCAACTTGTACGAAACGCGCATTTGCACCAATTGCGTTTTTTGCATTGACTTTGTACCCGATCTACTCACACAAACAAGTTAATTAGCTTTTGGTGTGCACACACCATAGGAGCTGCTGCCTATGAACAGTTTCACATGACTTTTTTTTCGGTTGCTGTTTTAGAAGGCAGTTGTTTATGTAGACAGCAGACAGTGACGCAGCTCACTAGGTTTTGGAAAAGAGCCAGTGACTCAGCTCTCAGTTTGTTCCCAAAATTAACATATGCAGTAACTGCCCCCCTTCTTAAAGCCACTCTGATGTCACCACACGAGAGGTCACGCTAACCTTCACATTTCCGCCAATCAGGTCTGGCGGCTCCTCATCCGTCTCCAAGGCGACGTTGATGGTGGCGAATGGTCGGCTGGCCATCTGCTGCATTTCTCGCAGGAGTTGCTGAGAAAGGGAAGAGGAAAATTATCCAAGTGTTACATTCACACACAAACATGCAGTGCCGTTAAAGCCGAGATCAATATAAAGGCGACAGTGGAAACGGCCTAGCTTGAAGGAGACGCAGGCTGAATGCAAAAGAGAGAAGACCAGATTGAGACAAGCTTGTGAGCACATAAACACATAAAAGGACCATCTAAGAGGAAGTCGTACAAGAGGAACTGAATTTCTGCAGAGCCTTTTTAACTGTCAGAGTCTGAGAGAGAGCGCACAGAGAACAGATCAAACACCTGTTAAGCATAATTGACGCCGCTCTTCGCTTATTTCTCAGGAAAATAAGGATGCAATCACATAAATTGGCACAAATCTTCCAAAAAAATTAAAAGGTTATATGCAGGTATAGAACATCTGGTAAGTGTAAATATTAAAATTTCAAGAGCTGTGCTCAAAAGCTCTTTTTATTTACAGATATGTCTGGGAATGTCTGTCACCTCTTTCAGTATGGAAAATGAAGACAGTCACATGGAAAAATGTATATATTATACATATATATATATATATTTTTTTTAATACTAGTGCTCATTTAACAAACAAAAAAAAAAAACAGAAGCCAGTATTTTTTTTCATTTTTCTTCTTTTCAGTGAATGAAAATTTTTGAGGACACATGACTACTTAACTATACCATCTATTTGAGCACCACAGCTCCACAATAATATTCTATATATACTTCCCTCAGTATTCTTACCATTTACTACAACTTAAAAATAATATGTATGATTCATAATTCATTTATTGGAAGAAAGCAGAAATAAAGTACAGTATTAGATAAAAAAAAGACTAAATGGTAAATTAGTAAATTAATGAAAACTTCAAAAGTTAATTTATTTTCTATAATGCTCCTTGGCAACTAACTGAAACAAATTATGGTTAGGGTTAGAAAATATTAAAATACAAAAATAAATAAATAAATAAAATAAAAATAAAATCTATTCTGTCCATCAATTGTAAATTGTTAATGTTTTTAATAGGGCCAGGACTAAATTACGCATTAATTTAGATTAATTACTTACACAAACATAACGCGTTAATTTTTTTTAACGCATTTTAATTGCACTTATTTTTGCACCGCGGAACGTTTCTCACTGGATGAGTTTCGGCGGACCGATTATACTGGAGCACCAACTAGCATTTTAAAGCAGGGCTCTCAAGTGTCACGCATTCACTGTGAGACACACGCATTTCAGCTAGTTCACACGCTCTCACGCCACGCCTTGTATTTCTCACGCTGAAAGTAAGAGATAATAATAACTTGTATATACAATTAATAGACAAGGCGCAAGCATACAATGTGCCAGCTTGCCGGTACGTTCGTTACTAGGCAACAGGGGTGCACGCACGCACACACAGAGTGGAATTTGAAAGAGCAATAATGACGAATACATTATTTATTTATGTGTATTACTTAATTTTACGATTCCTGGACAAAATCAGTTGCCTGTGATTGAAGATAGTGTGAGCTGCTGCTGCTATTTCAGATTCTGCAATCTTACTATATGTGTACAGTATGCATGTACATTAAGTTGGCTCAGTCGTTCGGTTGGCTCTTTTGGCACCAAATGTATCTGTTTATTTTTGATACATTTGTATTTTTGAAATATATAAAGCTTTTTATTTTATTTGGATGAATTTGTCTCTTTTATCAGATTTACCAATTGTTAAAATTCATATTTGTGCTGATCATTTATGAACAATAAGTAAAATTAAACTGCTAGCAATAACTTCAGAGAATTGGGTGG
>JAUMHQ010000070.1:7318586-7328631 GCA_032361165.1 Enteromius paludinosus
CACCTACATCTTGGATGCCCTGGGGGTAAGTAAATAAACATCAATTTTTCATTTTTGGGTGAACTATCCCTTTAAGCCTGTAGTAAGGTAGCTTGGACAGACTAAGCTCCTATGAGCTTTAAAGTCGCGGAAGCCAGGCTTAGCTTTAGTCATATTTCAGCCCAAAATTAAGCCAATGACAATTAAGCCTAAAAAAAAAAGAATATGAATAAATGTTATTTCAATAGTGTGGCAGCATTTGTTGTACTGCATTAAATGATACATTAATGATTCATTTACACAAACTAAAAATGTATAAATTCAAACACAAAGTAAAATGCCTGGATGTACTTTTGTATTATTACGGACAGTGACTGAACTCATGTGATTCTTAATAAAAAATGTAAAAATTAAAAAAAGTTACAGTTAGAGTTTTGATTTGGGGGTTGATGTGTAACCTGTTTTCATTAACCTCGACTAAACTTTTAAATAACATTCTCACACAGGAACTCGACAACTATACTCTTGTTTAGAGTCACACGCTTCCATTCCGCTGGCCAAAAACTACACAGGCCTCACAGACTCTTTGCCCGCAGGCAAACGACAACAAGAGCCAAAATCAGAAGGCTGGAATTGTGCCTTGTCTGAACTTTCTGATCTCTCTGATTCCACTCAGACTCTTCCTTCAGTCTCTCTCTCAAAGAGCCATGTGTTTCAACTTAACATTCCTTCTGACACTCTCAGTCTCAGCCTACCATGTTTACAGAGCAGGTTTCTAGAGCTGCCTTTTTCTCCCTTTCGCCGTTCTCCTCTAAACGCCTGACAACAGCCCCTCTGTCCTCCAGAGCTACCACGGCACAAGCCCTCTCGCCCGCAATCGTGCTCGATCCACACATGCAGTCTGTTAGACGAAAAGTGGCAACCAAAGGGCAGTTAGAGAAGCGAAAGGCGACCGAGAGAGACGATAAGGGCGTTACCTGCATGAAATTCACCCTTTTTCCATGAGCTGTGGAGAGAATGTGCTGTAGAACAGTGGACGGCCAATCAAACTAAACTCTGAGTTTCAGCGCCCTAGCACAGGAGGGTAGGTTAGATCGCTTTCCAAAGCAAAGGAAGAGAGGAGGGGGAAAGGGAAAAGAGGAGGAGAGGAGAAGAGCAGAGGGAGGGAAAGGAGAGCTCTGCCAAATCATTTTCAGACCAGACAGAAAAGGCCAAAGATATATGAGAAAGAATAAAAGGACATGGCCTCTGTGAATTTACAGACGGAAGGAGAGGATAAGATAGCAAAACAAAACACCCTCGCTGATGTTTAAACAGCACTCACTCACACACACACACGCAATGTTTTTCTCTGCGTACGTCATTGGACTTAATGACGTGTGGATTGCTCTCACCTGGATTTTGACTGGCCAGGTGAAGTTGCTGACATACACGTAGAACGTAATGTTGGCATTGCTGCGGAAATCAAACTTCTCGTTGGAGAAGCTGTCTTTGAATTCCTTTATGTTGCTGCGGGAGACTATAGGGATTTCCTCACCAGCTTGAGTCCCAGCTGCTCGGAAAGGAAGAAATAGAGAGTTACAGGAAGGAAGAGAGTTGCACACACACAGCACATTTACGATGTGCTTAAAAAATATGTTTAACACATGTCGATGATTCATACCTGCGAAGCTGGTTGCCCATGTGATGTTGAGGTTAAAGTTTTTTGAGGCATTTATAAACATGTCCAGGTCTCGATTTTGCTGCAAAAGAAACAGAAAGGAAAAATATACATGGTCTAAAATGCATTATATAAGCCTAAATGTTTTCCACAAACTGCTGTAGCTTTTAAACCATGGCTTATCAGCAGTGTGATTTAAAAACATAATCTATTTTCTAAACTGATGCTCATCTAAATTTATGAATCACATAAAATATCTTCTGTTTGCGTCTCACTTTTAATTAAATAAATTAACAATCCCTTTTATTTCATAAGCCACTAGATTAAAAATAGACATTATTAGAGACTTATGTAATGTTAAAAATATTTTGATGAAGTATTCCTATTGGAGCTACAGAAATCATTTAATGTTTTATTTAGTTTGGGTCATTTACAGTATTGGGTTATCAGGTACTGTATATTACGCTGCTGTCGCTTTAAAAAAAAAAAAAAACTGATCTGATTTGGCTTTAAAACACAAGATTTTAGCAAGATAGACATGATAATTAAAATCAAACCAAACATGTTTTGTTTTGACAGTAAAGGCCCCGATATACTTCAAACGAAAATCGAAGAACGAACTGAAATGACGCCATTTCTAACAAAATCTGACCAAGACAAAGTTTATTTACTTTTTTAGTTTGCTTTGGCAGTTCGAATTGGCTGACCAAAGTTACCTTTTTGTGGACCTCGTTTTAGCTCCTAAAAACCTTTGAATCACCATTGGTCTGAGGCCCTATTCTGGAAAAGGGGTCAGGGAGCAGCAGCTCATTTGCATTTAAAAATACATGCACAAAAACAGCCCGTTTCTGATTCCACTTAAAATAGGCTTTTTAAAAATGATATGATAAATGATCTGTGAGGTATTTTGAGCTGCAACAGCAAATACACATACTGGGGACACATGAGACTTATACTACATTTTGCAAAAAAGGGGTATAATAGATAACAGCAATATTAGATGTACAACTGCATGCCTATCAAATTTGTTTGCTATTTGATCATATCAAGGTTTGTTGTGTTTGCAAATCAAGGTAAACTGCCAGCCTTGGTTTACTGACAACTAGTTGACCATGACTCTACAAGAAGAAGAAGAAAAAAAAAATGAACTATGAAAGACCGTAACGTGTTTTTAACACACCTCATCTGGAGTTGCCACAAAGTTGATGGCAGTGTAGTAGCGGTCGTCCTCCTGAGACAAACTGAAGGTAAACTGGTAGTCTATCAGCAGAGTGTCTGTGCGTCAGAGATAAAGACACAGTTGTGTGTGAGAGGAAGAGAAAAAGGATAAAAGATAATTATTACTTAAAATCTGGATATTTTCCCAGATTGACTGACAGATGCGCAGGTCTGTGGATTCTGTCTGATTTAAGTCAGGGAAGGACAAAATGACTAGTTCTGAAAATGACTAAATTACTCAAATAGCCACAATATGAACAGCCATCAGCCGCTGCATTGACATACTCACAATAACACGTTCCCTTCAGAGGGTTGCCCTGGTAACGGTTTTCTACCTCACACCTGAGGGACAGAACGAAACAAGAGCCCAGAGTGGAAAAAGAGAAGAATTATAAAAAGAACAGAGTTGGATATAGACAAGATAACTATAAGCCATCCGTCGTATATTTGACAAATGACTTCTAATAGCAGAGCGGAGGAAACCTCACAAGTCAGAAGGAGTGTGAGAGCACACACTTACAAATGGCAGCGGTCTCCTTTGATGCCCTTGGTGGTACAGAAGCATTTGCCATTGTTAGAGTTACACATGCTGGCATGGCCGTTGCACTTACACGCTGAAAATGACCAATACACGTATAGAGTTAAGACCCAATCAAACCGGCAGGAAAAGTCAACTGTATTCTGTCCTGGGCTTGTGTTTAGACTTACGCTGACAGCTGCCCCCGTTTGTGGGATCGCCATAGTAACCGGAGATACAGCTCTCGCACTGTTTGCCTGTGGTGAGGTCCTCGCATCTCGCACACACGCTCTCATTGACACAAGAGCTGTGCCCGTTACACTGGCACGCTGCATGAGAGAGGGACAAAAACATCATAAGAACATATGATCAGTAACAATTCCTACTAAAACGCAAACAGTGTCTAAAGTAAAACTGAGATAGAAGTAGATAAAACAAAGCCAGAGCAGTATATCTATAGCAGCATTTATAGCAGTATCTATAAAAAGCTGTATTTGTCAGCTATGAAATAATGCAACATACACTGTGATAATTACATTCTCTCTAAAATGACTTTTAAAAGGTTATTCAACATCCATAAATCACAAAATAAAGAGCTAGAGAAATCAAAAATGATCAACATGCTATACACAATTATTTTTTTTAAACCAAGATTTTTTTTTTTTTTACATAATATTGCTGAAATGCCACTACTGATTACTCCATTCTACAAATGTCACATTAATACCTTTAGAAAATATTCCAATACTGAAATGTCTCATTTAGAGATCGACCGATATATCGTTTTCCCGATATTTAAGCAGTTTCACATAATCGGGAATCGGTTTTGTAATATCGGATTCCCCGATACACGACACTGTCATCTTGTGGGCGTTTTGAGAAACAAAACAAAAAGCAATGGTACAATTTACAATGAAAAATTCAGAATATATATATTTTTTTATATAAAATAAAAATTCTGAATTAGGGCTGCATTAATGATTATTTCCATAATCAAGTAACCGGTTCATTATTCTGAGGATTAATCAAATAATCAGATCATTCTAAATTATTTGTTCAGCAATAAAAATGAGTAAAAATAAGTAAATCATATGATTTTACTGAACAAAATTGTAACAACCCAATGTTTTACAATCAGAATCTGTAAATTCAAAATGATGCTTTATTACTTATTATTTTAAATGGGTTTAATGTATCAAGCAGCATTGTAGAATAGTCCAATGATGTGTGTCATGGATTCTCATCCATGGACAGCTCCATTTGTTTTTTTCTGGTTACTCATTAAATCAAGGAATTGTGACAGCCTTATTCAAAGTGTTTCTCAATTTTATACATGCTTTAGCATAAGAGAAAAATTATATCCAATTCAAGTAAGCATCACTATATTAAATCATACTTTCATATATTTCATAAACTAATACAGAACAACTTAACTTAATTTTACCTGGGCACTGGATGAAGGACCAGTTGTAGCTGCCCTCTAGTGGGCACAAGCTCACGTTCAGCATTGGCTGAGGGGCAGGAATGAGGGATGGGCCTGAAGAGGAAGGGGCATGGAACAGCGTTTGGATTGGACCGCGGTAAGATCCCTCTATACACTGGCCCCGTCCTGTATTGCTGGGATCAGTGCACCACCCACAGCCAGGCTGGTCCAAACAATGACCGCAGGTCTTATAGCCAGAACAATTCTCTGCTACAATAAAAACACACAACCATTTATCACAGGGGTCATGCAGTGCAATCACCTCCAACTGAACCCTGGACAGTAAAGTTATTATTAGTATATTAATGTGAATTGATTTTATGCCAATTATAAAGACTGCTATGTCAATAAACAGGAGACGTGCTAATGTTCAATATTCGATTTACAAAGAGAAAACAAGGCACAGGCTGCCAGGCAGGAATCCACTAAATGAGAGGTAGACATACGTGGGCAGCTGTTCATGGTGTACCACTCCATGCACTGGCCGTAGGGGAAGGACGCCACATAAGCATTAGAGTCCACGCACTGCCTCATGTTACTGCACCACATGCACTCTGAGCTCCCACTGGTGCACTCACTACAGGAAGAGCGCAGGGCACAGGGCGTTCGACACTGCTTCACACTGTGGTTCGCTGCAGGAAAGAGAAGAGAGAGAGAGAGAGAAAATGTTAGAATAAAAACCTTTAAAGATTCTCATCTCAATAAACAGAAAAAGAAGCTTCAGTTGATTTTAATAACATGTTTTAAAGGACTTATACCAATATTATATAATATAATTTTTGAAAACAGGAAAAATATTTTCTAATAACAGGTTTTTAAATAACTGATAATAACTTTTAAATAAAAATAATCAGCAAAAGATAGATTTAAAAAAGAAAAATTATAAAAATTAAATATATTAGTATATATTTAAAACTATTATACCATTTATGTTGTTTTTTTAGTCAGATTATATTCAAATTTCCTGCTTTAAAATATATTTATAGTATAAAATATATATTATATTTTTACAAAAAAAAAAGATAATGTATATATATTATAAAAAAAACTGTATAATTCAAACATGAATTTCTATAATAACACTAATATATAGTATTAATATACATTTTCTAAAATGAAAATTACAGAAATATTTAAACCAATGTAATAAAATAGAATTTAACAATATGAATTTATGATATATAAATTTTTATTTTTTTTTTAAAACGAAAAATTCTACATTTCCGCATTAACCATTGACGTGATTTAGAAGCAAGTGAGCACTGGTCAGTGTTGTATGTGCATGTGTATCTCTCTCACTTGGTCGTTCACACAGACTCCCATTAACAGAGTTGACGCAGGTTGCTGCCTTCAGTCCATTAAAAGTGGGCTCAGCCAGGTACCCACAAAAACCAGCATCGCTGGGCTCGCCCGGCAGCCACTGCAGTGTGGAATTGGTGAAGGGGGACATGTCCTCCCAGCACCAGTAGGAGACATTGATCTTCCTCAGGCCCACCCACGGAGTGATGACGGCTTTTGACTGCAGCACACAGGACAATTCAGTTTCATTTGTGAAGAGCTTCACAAAGACTCACAACCCCCAGATGCCTGTGAAAGTATGCCAAAAACTCACTTGCAATGATCTGTTGTGCATCTCTTTGAGGACGAACTGGACTTTCTTCTGTGTGGTGAGGGAAGCCAGCACCGCCTGGTGACTGCGACATGCCAGTTTAGCGTTATCATAGGAGTCCTTGGCTGTGATCAGCTTTAAACACGAGTTCCCCACCAGGTGCCAACTTTCCCCACAGATATTCCCTAAAACACCAACAGTGCAACCATCAGGCCTCCAAATGAACATATGAGAAACATGACAATTGTGATATCAAGTGTTAATGATGAACAGAATTAGAATAGAGAATAATTATTATATTATATATAGTTATTATTCCTCATGGAGGCCTTTAACAAAAAGAACTAATAATTAAATACAACAGTGATATTACTTCAATTATATTAGATATTTTATTCTATACTTTGTATGTTGTTCTGCCATTGTTTTTTGGACTATGATTAACACTATGCACAACAAGACTTTGCTCTTTCACTTCAAATATTGTCCTTTCTGATCTGAAGGTAAAGGGACCAGTTAAAGCACATTGTAATTACCAGGGAGCGTAGTGCACTCTTGATTTCTCGTCTCCCATTGGCAGTTCTGATCTGTGGCACAACTTTTACAGCTGGTCTTCTTACTGCACACAAAGGATGGGTTATCCTTTGGACACGCCTCATATTCCATTATCCCACCCTGCAGACGGATTAGACACATCAGAGAAAAGTCCCAGCATTATACATTCATAACCTGAAATTTGTTCCTCAACACACTTTTCTGTGAGTCACGGCATATTAAATGTCGAGTCTTACCGGGGAACTGGTGCAGTTACTATGACCAGACACACAGACGGCAGCACACCACTGGCAGCTGTTAGTGTTTGCTGTACAGCTGTAGCAGTCTGAATACTGCTCACACTTTTCACCATCTGCATCTGGAAAGCACACACATATATTAACGCATACAACACCTGTGATGCCACACTCTGGAAGAAGAGTTAAACATTAAGAATATCTTCTATTCAGACAAGACTTGTTCATGTTTTGCAGAAGTACTGTATTATCTTGATTCGGCCAAAATTGTATTGAGAATTAAAGTCCTGCTCGGTTATAAAGACTTTGTTTTGTGGATATTGTATTTTCCCAACACTTCTTTTGTCAAATAACTGACGTTAACATTCTCATTGAGTGCAAATCTTCTTACTGCCTGGTGCACCATCATGGATTTAGGCCTTTTTGCCAATTTTCTGGATAAAATAACACTTGGTGGTATAAATATTGCCTGCCGGTATCCCATAAGGCATAAAAAAAAATTCAAAATCAATAAGGAGAGCAAGCAGCCGGTTGCAATGATTAGGAAAACCCCTTAGGTAAAGAAAAAGCTCAGTGATAATTCATAATTCTTAGTGATAAATCCACTATAACTTTGGGTTTTCCCAGTGTGAGATTTATACATTTATTTGACCAAAACACAGTAATATAACAAAATATTGTTATTATAAACTTTTCTAATTCAGTGATGACATCTGACATTTTTTGCATCATTACTCCAGACTTCAGGATCACATGACCCTTCAGAAATCTTTTAATATTCGGGAATAAAAATTAAAATAAAATAATAATAGGAATATTCTAAGCCCATGGCATTTTCACTGCATTTCAGAAACAATCCCCATCCATACCACATGAGCGAAAAGCATGACCATTCATGGACACTGGGAATATATGTAATCTAGAATAAACTACAATAGATTAGTGGAACAAATTTGTAAACCGTTATCATTTACATGGTCACCAAGGATACACAGAGTGAATGTGGAAAGCCATGCCATCGTTTTAAAAAGGCTCAGTTTCAGTACGTGTAACATTGAAATACACGTTTTCAAACTATAATAGTCTGCTGCATTTTTGAGGGTCGAAAACTCGGAGTACTAGTCTAAATGACAGGTGGAACTGCAGTAAACGTTACGCATATTAAAACAAAAACGTACTAGTGTAAACGCAGCCTAACATGCAAAAAGAAAAAATGCATTCTAATATGCTAAAATAAAATATTTGGCAACATCATACATGTATCATTTTTTATAAATTGAATGTGTCCGTGCAGAAAAAAAGTAAAGAAAAAAAAAAAGTTAAAAATTAATTCCTTAAAAGTAAAATAAAAAAAATCGCTAATCTCAAAATCTGAACAGTATTGTAAATAAAACGTTTTTGCATTTAAGTGCAAGTCATTAGATCAAAATGTTTACAGTATCTCATATAAACATCCCTATGGTAATAATCATAACTTAAATACTTAAAAAAACGAAACAAAAAAAAAAAGGTCAAGCAGACGTCCTCTTCGTTCCTGTCACTTACACGCTCTGGGACTGCAGGTGTTTCTCAAGCCCTCTGTGTCATGAGGTGCCGCTGCTTCCCAGGACATACAGGTGTAGGTAGAAGAGTTCCACACACACTTCACGCCGGGCACAGCCGTCACACACTCCAGATGCTCAGAGAAAGCAGCGCAGCTCGCAGGGGTGAACCTCAGCACATCGCTGAGCATCAGGCTGTTAAAGCCTCCATACACGTACATCACCCTGACACACAAGAGACAGAGATTAACCTCAAGTATCTCCGAATAAAACAAGACAGGACAGGGAGAGCTATGAATTGTGAGGAAGAAGAGGGCAGTGCGAATGAGGAAGAACATGAAAAGGAACTAGGGAGGAGTGATGAATAAAGCGCATGAGACTGACAAGTAAAACAGCAAAAGCAGTGTTGTGTCACAGCTCCCCACAGAGGGGTCAATCAGCGGTCATATCGCCGCTGACAATGACGCTGGGAATTATGGGTAAGAATAAAGATCACAGTCAGAATCTCACAGGAGAAAGAAGAAAAGTGTGTGTTTGTTAAGCTGGCAATTGGAAGCACTAATAATGAGACGTGTTATTTATGGATAATGATTCTGCTTTATGACTTCATTTGACTAATCCGTATGGAAGGAGATTACAGGCAGATTTAAATATAGACTTCATATTTACCACACCACCACTCAAACATCTCAGAAATAGAAACTCTTTTAGGAACATTCAGCACTCGATACAACATGCTGTCAATTATCTGAGGAATTCATTTTGTAACAAATCAAACAGTTGCTTGCGTACAGTTTGCACGACAGGTTTACCGAAGTGTTTAAAAGCAAAAATATGATGTTCTCATTTTGTTTAATCACTTAAATGAATTATTCAGCGCAAATGATTAGCATTTGAGCTGTTAATCAGTTTTTTGAAGTGGGTTTGGTTTCTAGGCAGATTAACTTTTGGTTATGCGACATTCAAATGCAACCTGGCTACCTTCCACCCTGGTGATTTTTCATCAAATGTTTCCAGTAGGTATAAGTATAAAGTATAGGCTTACATGGTCAAACTATACATTTAAAGAAAGATTTTACAAAAGTAATTCTATCACACTTTATCCTATTCTAAGTCATAACTACAATTATTAAAAAATAAAGTCTTCATCAAAGTGTATATCTTTTAAAGTACAGGTCCTTCTAAAAAAATTTGCATATTGTGATAAAGTTCATTATTTTCTGTAATGTACTGATAAACATTAGACT
>JAUMHQ010000070.1:7341859-7379102 GCA_032361165.1 Enteromius paludinosus
TATATATATAAGCAAACAAGTACAAATTTATTTTAATTAATACTTTAATTAAAATATTAAAGTATTAAGTACTTATAATAAGTACTTTTTGATCAATTTAAAACATCCTTTCTGAAAAGCTATTAATCTTTAAAAAATAAAATAAAATAAAATAAAATGTTAATATCACATGACCAGTCAACTGCTGCAGACTTGATCCTATTATCAAACACTTTTAGTTGAACAATCAATTAATCATGGATCACACATATATCAGGTTATTTTCCTTAGCTTAGTTATATTTCCTAGAGGACGTTTACACTGGATTCTTGTGTTCAAAATCAGTGTCTGATGTGGTATAAGGAGCTTGAGAGCTGGAGAAGAAAAGCGGCCCCTGTGGAAATTCCCGCGTTCTAATCTGATCCTGGATTAACAGGTCACTACCTGGCCATCTCACTGCTCTTGTTTATACCTCACGCACACACACACACACACACAGAAATAAAGAGAAACGATGAAAATACCTGAAGGCGGCGAGTAAAGGAGAGTAGATAGAGTCTCCATCATATACATACAGATGATCCCAGCTGCACTCAGTGGCAAAATGCTCAAAGCGAAGCCTCAGGATTGAGTTCGGCCTGTCCAGAAAACAACCATTAACCACCATAACCTATACAAATACTGCTACAGAGCTCTGCTGCATGACTTAAAACCGACCTTACAAATGGTTTAAATTTCTAATAAATAAAACATATATTATACAAATGAGTTGGGGGGGTGGAAGAGTAATCAAGTGTTAATTCAGTAATAAAAGAGTAATTGACTCCAAAATTTTAAACGTAACATTATTGCTCAGGTCAGGTGAGGTCACAAGGTCTTGTTAAGAGGCCAGGTTCAGGTTTAACATTCAGACCTCTAATCTAAGACCGTTTCATTTTCAGGCCAATACTCACTGTCCCTCAATAAGCCACGTGCACTTGGTCTTGTATTTGTAGCTTCCTGGTCCATCTGAGAAATAGCCTGAGGGTCCCGTTAGCCTGTGTATAACAGAAACATTATTAAACCAATCGGAAAGAAAAGCTTACTAACACATGCAAGTGCATCTAAAGGGACAGGTTATTATAAAAGACACATATGAATCACCTACAGTTTAGCACTTCAAGTTTAACAGCCCTCAGTAAAAACATAACTGGGGAATTAAATAACAGGTGCGTCTCACATTAAGGTTCAAGGGTCAATAGTGAAAACACAAGCACAGTGTGTGCAGCTCAGCACTGGGTTCACATGCAATGTTGATAACAGAACCTAAATCAGAATTTCATGGAATACACTTATAAACTCTTACAGATAATTCTTTCAGAATTTACAAAAAAAGCCACATGGGCTGGGAACTACAAGATTAATTAAAAACTATTTTCAGTAACACTTTATTTTAAGGTCTCTTTACATACTGCATCCCTAATCCTTACCCAATACTTAAACTTAATTACCTTACCAACGATTAATATGCAGCAGATTAGGATTTTATTGAGGGAAAAGTCATAGTTAATAGTGAATAAATCTCTAAATAAAGTTCTCTCTAAATTTTTTTTCTATTTATCTATAGGCATTTTGAACATTTTAAAAGATCAGTCAGTCAATTTGTGTTTTATTTATTTGTTAGGCCAAACTGTTGCCAATAGCCATATAGTCACTATTAACTAGTTGGTTATTAGCACTAACATATTGTCTGTTTATTAGCATATATTCTGCATAATCAAATTCTACATTCCCAATCCCAGCCGATACCTAAACTCAAGTACCTTACTAATTATCAGAAAGCAGCAAATTTGTAGTTTATTGAGGCATTATTCATAGTTAATGGTTTGATAACAGCAAGAATTGGACCATAAAATAAAGTGAGACCAAAATACTGCTGAAATCAAAGGCTACTGCAACTGTTGTATTTTTAAAGGTTGCTAACATTGCTTTATGAGTCTCTTAAAACAGGTTTACATGTATGACAGGTAGGGCTGTAACGATACACCACACCCACGATTCGGTTCGTATCACGATTTTTTTTTCGTGGGGGGTGGGAGAAAAAAACGATTTGTAAAACAATTTGTGCCCGGCCTGGTAATAGATAACGGGGCTCGAGCACACTGAGTAAATACTTGAACCCCTCGTTATCACCAACCGATCTATGGCGGCAAATCTATGCCAGTAATACGCGAGCGCACCACTGATGCTGGCGTGTGCGTTAAATCACATACGCCAGAGGAAAACTGATCTACACGCAAAGAAACGGGAGCCGTGAGCTCATATCACGCATGAAATGTCATCTGCGCGAAATTCAAGCACTCGTGCGCGCATGAAATGTCATCATTGTCAGCATGAAATGTCATCAATTCAAGGGGTGTGTCGCAAAGCTCCCTTATCACACATTTCGGTTTCATATCGTGTATCGTTACAGCCCTAATGCAAGGTCACAAAACACTTCAGTTTTCTCTAAAAATAGATTTAATTTTACGCCATTCCTAAATGATTCGTAAACAACTCGTGTGAAGCAGTTTGAAGAATCAGTCTGTCTAAGCCCCTCCTTCCCGTGTGCCCTCACTGCTGTGATTGGTCTGATGGTGCAGTCCTTTATGATTGGTCTACCGCTACAGCACGTGTCGAAAACGAAACAACCATCGCCCAACTGCATGACAGCTCTGGAGACCTGTCAATACATATGAAAGATGGCCTCGATTTTGAACCCATTCAATTGGTGCCGGAGTCTGACGATGAAACGGTTGAAGTGGCACATCGACAAGACGTTTCTCAGTGGTAAGTGTCATACGTTAACATAGTGTGGTAACGTTAATAGTAAGATGTGATAGCATCGTCATTGGAATATTTATTTAAGTGCACATGTGAGAACTGTGTCAGAATGCCAAGCAAACGTCAAAACCTATGCTGCCGCGAAGTACGACAGGTAGTATAGAACGTGGGCGAACATTATGCAAATGTGTTACTTTGTGACGTGTGGCCGTAACATAAAAAGATTCTAATTGCTGCAGACTCTTTTTTTTTTTGATTGACAAAAACGTCATTTATCGTGCACTTTCGGCGTCACAACTTTGCAGATAGTTTATGTTCACATGACACACTTGCATGAAAGATCATATTTGAAAAGGCATAATAGGGGCACTTGAAGAAAGCCATTCACATAGGCTTGGAATAACTTGAAAAATTAGTAAACTATCCCTTTAACACCTTGTTAATTTTTTAGGATATCTAAGAAAGGCCCACTTTGGCAGAATTGCGTTTTTTTTGTTTGGTGACGAGGTATCTAAGCCCTTAACTACAGTCTCAAGGAGCTTTGTTAACATTGAAAAACAGTTCATTAACACACCCACAATCCGGTGGGAGCTGCACATACACTCTCCAGCAGACAGCTGCGACAAACACACATAACCGAAACACGAGTCTCGACAGAGCACGGCAATCTTCCACCCAGCCGAATAGATCATCATTCAACAATGTCCCATTAGAATCATTAACAATTAAAATCACATCATGTATGTCTTCAAATAAAGCACACAGGTTCAATAACAGGCACAAAATTGCAGAATAATTGAGCTGTTGTGCTTTTTTCTTGTCAGTTTGGCAGTTGACTCCATTCAGCCTTTATGATGATAGACGACAGGCGAGCGAACGTCAGAAATGCCCATCTGCCATAAGTGATTTCAAACCTGGGTCTACTGAGGATTAGACTTGCTAAGTGCAGACGGAGCTGCTGAGAGACGGAGCACTTAGCGTGAGCTCCTGCGCGGTTTAACAGGACAAACCATCAGACGGTGTCCGGTCAGGGAGACATTCTGGGGCTGGAATGGACTCATGTGTTTGCGGTTGGTGCAGGGAAACAGTCAGGCTTCTGTACTTCACCAAACCATGTACTAAAAGGAGGCCTTTTACTAAAGCAGATCCTGTTGCTGATAAGTATGTTACAAAATTATGAATGGGTCGGCACATTTGATGACAAGCGGCGTACAACATGACCGCTTTCAAACAGGACACACATCCTCTCTTTCTGTGCTTTCTGGGATAGAATTCTATTTATAGATTCCTATTAATAGATTCGTATTAAATGGAAGAAAATAAAATCAGTATGTACTGCATTTCGCAAGTACCGCATTCATAACTAAAAAGTAGAGTGGCGTTACAGCATGAATGCCATATTTACATAGCATTGATCATGATACCCCAAAAATGATGAAAAAATGCCCAGGAAACAGGATGTTACCTTTCAAATTCCAGAAGCATTGTAAAACAAAGATACTGGAATCACCATAGAGCATGACAGAGTCTAAAAACAGCATTGGTGCATCCAAAAATCATGTACAGAATATGTACCATTAAAAACATGTTCTTTATAGTATGAATGTCTCCTACACAAAGCCTCTCCATATCAAAAGTCAAACATCTAACTTCATCTTTATTTAGTATTATTCATACACTACTAAAGCATTTATAATTATCTCACAATAGCATTTGATTTTGCACGTTCGGCTGTCATTCTAATTTTTGTTCTATTTATATTTATATTTTCTTTAAATTACTAAAATGTAGGTTTCCTTTAGTTATCAACTGGGTCTGATCACTGCACAGCATCAATGCTTAAACATCACATGCGAACACGAGTAGGATTATGAAAGAACCTGTGATGGGTGTCGAAATAATGGAATATGACTAATATATTGCCCACAATATGCCCGATGTGCACTTCCTTAGCAGAAAAACAGCAAAAAGCCGTGAATTTAGACTGCGTTCCATAGACTTTATTCCTGGCCATTCGCAAGACAGGAACATTCCTGAACTTGGATGAAATGGCAGAATGTTAGGAGCTACACGCTGCCTCCAGCGTGGCTGTGTTAGATTCATGATTGACACCACATGATCATTTGGCTTCAGTCTGCTTGTCGCTTCGCAGCCATTTGGAGCCTGATTCACCCCACATGACCCAAAGCCTCCAATGTAGCCAGTGTCTCTGCCAGACTTTGCCCATCAGTGAGTTGCATCCCATGATGGTGCAGCATGAGGGAAAATTCATATTGCAATGAAACCATAAAATACTACTGTTCTTTCGTCAGCTTTGAGCCATGTTTAGGAGGTATTTTCAGTCCCAGTACAGTACCAAATGAGTATGGCACAACAGACTCAAGTCATAAAGTCTATCATAACCATAATTTATGACAAGGGTGTGAATATCAGCGATATTCAGAGGAAATATTCAACTATGCAATACGCAAGATTTTAAGCACTTAATCGACTTAATTCCTGGTTAAATGCTTTCGTAATTAACATGATAATTAATGACAACACCTTAAAGTTAATCCTTTGTGGTTACTAAAATGTTTAAAAAGCTATTTAAAAATATTTGTGACCCTGGAGCAAAAGTAGCATATTTATCTCTATATTTGTAGCAATAGCCAACTGGAGAGCTTATTTATCCAGATTTCAAATTATGTATAAATCTCAAAAAAAAATTGACCCGACTGGTTGTGTTGTTTGGGATTTTAAAATGTAAAAAGAAGACATACTTAACTGAACTCCGACCAAACATTTTATATATGGCCTACATAAGACTTTGAAGTCTTCATGCTCTGTGATGAAATCAAACTTAGCACCCAGTTAAAGACCAGTATCTGACGCCAATATCAGATGCCACACATAAACCAAGCTATGACAAACGTTACAGCGTGCTCCGAAAGAGTTTCGTGCATCAGACGCTTTGGTGTCAATGTCACGAGCATGAGCTGGGAATAAGAGCCGTCTGTGTCTCACCTGAAGCGGCCGCCGCAGTGCTGGCACTGCTCCCCGACCCATCCCGGCTCGCACACACACACGCCGCTGGAGGTGTTACACTGGCCGTTCAAACACGGTTTATCGCACTCTTTCGCCTCCGTGGCCGCGGGGAGACGAACCAGTCCACTGAGGGCTGTGATAACAAGAAGAGATCGCAGTACGGTGCCGTGAAGGCCTCCGCGAGCCAGGCCGAGTGTCAGACACCAGCCCCGGCCGAGGGCCCTCCGAACCTCCGCGGCCATTCGCGCAGATACGGCGGACAGTCGGCGGTTGAATCCGCTGCTAGTCACTAGCGGAGGACGGAGACAAAGGATGACAGTGTCGTCGATGCTGTCGGCGGCCCCTCGCTTTCGTTTTGGAGGCAGATTAATTTATCTTTTCTTCCCGTTCACATCTTACCGATGCTTATCGCTGCAGTACCGAGACGCATATTGACACCCGGAAATGACGAGTTTTCGGCGAGATGCGGAAGTACGCATTGATTGATAAGGAGCGCGGAATTTAATCGAGTATTTGGGATAAATGACCAGAGCAAATCAAATAAAGATTAGGTATAAAAAATATTTTAGAAATAAAGCAATGTTATTATAGACACGTACAGTGCGGTTAAAGTGGGGTTATTCTCTGTAGAATATTAACGTGGTTGGGATAAAAAAAAATTCTAAAGCAATCATAGCTCTCTGCAAATATTTCTTTGTTATTATCAGATTGTCAATTTGTATGCGATACGATTTCTATCCCGTTCTGATGTATTAAAAGTTCATTTTTAACTTATTTCTAATCTAACTATAGCTCAACAGCGTTCCCTTGCGGCATTTTGCAGTATTTAACCATCAAATATACTACTACATGAATATTAGTTGTACATTTTTTATAGATCTTCTACAGTAATTATTATTGTATTGTTTATTTCAATGTAACATAAATAGCTAGGTCATATATATATATATTTATTATTATTATTATTTTTTTTATAATTAATTATTGGTTTTGTACTTATAAATGTTGTACTAATATTGTTTTGCAAGGATGGAAACACTCCAGTTTCTGTAACATCTTGGAATATTCTAGTGCTTTCAGGAACATTCCATAAGATTGTGGGGCTAGACACAAAAGACTCATCCAATGTACACTACTAAAGTTTTGGACTCACTTTAGTTAGTGTTTTTAGTTCAGTATTATGCATGAGTAATAAGATAGATAGATAGATAGACAGAGATATATATATATATATATATATATCTGTCTATCTATCTATCTATCTATATCTATTATCTATTTTATTTTATTTTTTTCATGACATACAAAAAAGAAATGTTAAAAATAAAAGTCAAACTGCTTTAATAAAAATCTGTGCTATAAAAGATTCCTGGAAAAGCCTGATAACAGTATATAAAACAGGCCTTATAGTCTGACTCCGCTGCAGAATGTGAATCCATAAATTCTATTTAAAAAAAGGAAGCACTTTTACAAACATCATAGAACGTTTATTAAATTCTGACTTGTAAGAAGTCACAATAATTCAACGCACTCCACTGTATGAAGTGCATTCATATACCTTATTTATACCTCAAACCAATCCAACGGACTGATTTTTGTTCTCAACATAAATAAAAACAAATAAACATATTTACATAGACGGCAGGAGACATGGCTGGCCTAAAGAACATGAAAACCAAAAAGGGATAAATCGAGTCACAGGAAAAAAAAAAAAAAAATCTGAAGAACACTGGAGGAACATAATCATCAGAACCAAATGCTACAATAGTAACGATGAAACAGACACGAATAAAACAGATTTAAACCAAGAGACTGGAGAAGATCATTAGGCAGAGAAAGAGCTGTTGGAAGGTTTTGCCAGTGATCTGAATAAACGGGATCAGCACTCGTTGCGGTCTTCACTGGGTCGGGGTTCACAGATACAGGTTAAAAGCTGAAGGGTTCACAAGCGGTCCCTGACGTGGATTACAGGACGCAGTCCTCGTGATTAAGGGTCAAAGGTCATAATCTCATGTCCGTTCTGCAGCATAACGGCCCGTTCAGGAAACACACCAGCATTCACATACATCTGCAAGCGGTTCCTGAAGGTGCAGAGGCACCCGGTGCAACCACAGAGATCAAATCCATCACCAGAGACCATAAAGATCCACTCTATAACCATTCTCTCAAACAATTTTTAGGAAAATCGTCCACAGAAATTGGAAAAAAAGTTGTAAAAAGCATTTACTATACAGAAAATTCCATCATATACAAAAGAAAACGGAGTCCCTCTAATCAAAATTGGTAAGAAAAATCATACAATCAGTAATTACCTGATATGTTACAATAAGGGTATGTGCTGAATATTTGGTCGAAGTGATTCCTCCAGCTGTATCCTTTCTTATTGTGTATTTATTCAAAGCACTTCTTATTCAGAATTTTTTTTTTTTTTTTTGGAAAAATTATCACAATTTGTGTTTCAAAATTATTTGAAATACAGTAAACTACTTTTCTGGCTGCTAATGACATGAAGTATTTTACAGAATGATGTTCAAAGTCTCAGTTTCAAATCACTCGATTCTAAGTCTCATACTGACCATCGTCACAAACGTGTCATTCGTGTCTCAAAGTCCAGCTTAAAGGCAGTTTGAATAGTTCCACGTCTACTCAGTCACGCGCAGATTCACGTTCATCAAGTACTGTGCACATAAGCCACTAACACTGTAACAGCGAGTGGCTAGAATGCCTCTGAACTTGTGCGTTCGGTCTTAAACGAGCACCATTAAAGCACAAAAAGCCTCTCCTGCTTATTATTTAAGCCTATTTCCATTCGGACAGGAAAGTGCGTGTCACACGACTTCCTGTTTAAGACATGCAGAGTGAGCGGCATCCAAAGGCAGGTCATTCATCAGCATTCGTTAGAAACTTTCCTACTACAGTAAGTGTGTGTGTGTGTGTGTGGGGGGACTGCGATGGGGTCTTACTGTAAATCAGAAAAACGCCCTTGGCACGAATGCCACAGAGGGCAGCTTGTTTTATGGTTACAGTTGTAGAGGTTTGTGGAATGATCCATTGTTTAGTTGGGCTCAGTTTATCGGTACAATAGTGTCTGAATGATGTGTGTTCTAAGAGGTGGTGATTGGTTGTGTTTGTCATCCCGCAGATGAGGCACAGTATGTGTCTGTCTTTGAGTGGGAGTTCTAGTTTGAGGAGGATATTTGTCGTGACGGTCGTCCTGTAGATGAAGCGCTGTACGTTCGAGTGCGTTGTCGGATTCTGCAGGGCACCTCCAGCTCCTGGAATATAGGGGCCTCTGTAATCTCTGATGCCTCGGGCCGCTCCGCTGGCACTCGGGACAGCATACAGCGTACCATCTGAGCCTGAAACACAAACATAAATCATATTTATTTGTGTTTAAACACCATCTTAGTAACAATGGCTATATTCACGGCAACATTAACAGTACCATTTTAATACAGCATTTACAATTATATAACATTAACATATCAGGTTACTCCACTCCAGTTTTGTTGAATGACTGATGGCAGATGGAGGATTCAGATGATGCCTTTCATACTTTTCAGGACCTTGACAGTGTTCATTACTTGGCAGTCAGTGGCACAGTCACAAGCCTCCTGGTATTCATCCAAAACATCTTCAATTGTGTTCCAAAGATGAACAAAGCTTTTACGGGTTTGCAACAACATGGGGTAAATGACTAATGACTTTCATATTCGGGTGGAGCAACCCTTTAAGCAATCGCTTTATACCACTAATAAAGCTGTTAACATAATGTGTTAACATTAGTGTGTGGAATAATGCACTTATATATAGAGAGAGAGAGAAAGAGAGAGAGTGATTGTCTATATGAACGAATAACCAAAAGGTGAAAAAAAAGTGGGTGGCCAAACTTTATCCAACAGAGTTGTGCTGACTTTTCTGTAAAGCTGTTTTGATGTTGTGGTATGGACTATACAAACACAGTATTCTAAATTTAGTATTCTAATACAGGTCTGACAGCTGCATTCTGCTGCTGTATGAGTGAAAAACAGTTTCGATGGAGATGTTGATGCTGTAATTGTAACTTTGCACCTATAGGAGGCACTAGAAGTGCCGTTTATCTTCAGGATTTCCCAACTGTAAGGTCCCTCCCTCTCCACCTCCCACCACCATTGCAAAATACCCACCAGTATAGGCAAACAAACACAAACAAACTTACTTCCAGGACATTGGCCTTACAGAAAGCAGCAGGAAACTGCAGGGCTCTGACCTCTGTGAGAGTCTGAAAGAAAAACAGTTTGATGTGTATCATTCGGTACAATATATTCTATTCAAAATGTTTATTCATGCATTCACATGAGTACATTAGCATTCAGACTTTTTCTTTTGCAAATAAACACTTATTCAACAAGGACAAATCTAATTGATCAAACGTGAATGTATTAAATATACTTTTAAATAATGAATGTTTTACAGGAATAAATTACATAAAAAAAAAAAAAAAAGTTTTCAACTGTAATAATATTACACAATATTTAAATCACCATATTTCTGATCAAATAAATGCAGCATTGGTAAGCATAAAAGGCTACTTTCAAAAAACTGAATGACGGTCTTACCCTGACTCTCTCCATCTGGGTGCGGAACGGACAGAGAAGCTCAAAAAGAATCAGGCCGAGGGAATAAATGTCCACTTTGTGAGAATAAGAATTCCCAGACAGCTACAGAGAGAAAAAGAAGAGACAAAAGGAAAAAATAGGTTATTCTTAAATAAATAAAAAAAATGTCACCTTCTTGATGTTTACCAGAATGTTGTTACAAGTCTGTTAAGGTCCACTTAAATATATTGCTATGCGGTTACTAACTGGCCAAAGTCAAAAGAGCCCACGTTAAGTCTCTTTGACATTCAAATCCTTAAATGTGACTAAGGTGCCTCCTCCTCCCGTCAGCGGTTTCTTTTGGCTTGTTTTATGTTAAACACCAGTACTGTTTTCACATTAAATTGTGTGTAGTTTGTGCAGTGAGTGACAGGAACTGACCTGTTCAGGGCTCATGTAGAGTTTGGTGCCCACTTGGCCAGTGTGACGGGCATAGACTGGCATTGGTGTGAGAGTACTCAGCTCCTCGTCATCTTCCTCCTGATCCATGGCAGTGACCAGTCCGAAGTCTCCTACCTTTACCACGTCATCCATTGTGAAGAAGATATTAGATGGCTGAGAGAAAAAGAGAAAGAAAAGAAAATGAAAGCGCGGTTTGCTTTGGAAAACCCCTCAATTAAAGCACATTTGGTTTTCAACACCAACCTTAAGATCTCTGTGCATAAGCCCTTTGCTGTGCAGGAAATCCACAGCTTCTGCGATCTGCAAGAAGATGTCCAGACACTGAGCGTGTTCCCTGAGCTCAGGCAGACACCTCTGAGCCATCCAGTCCTTCAGGTTCTCCTTCCTGCACAGCTGCATCTGAATGTACAAGTAGACCTTAGGTGTGAGAGGGGGCCGCGTGGTGGGACAGGGGGTGCTGGGGGCCAGGCTCAGAGAGGTGGGCCTTGAAAGTATGGAAGAGGGAGGTCCCGCTGATGCACTGCGGTTAGGTTTGGAGCCAGACTGTGAAAGGCACGCAGGTGGCACAGGTGTACTTCCGCTGAGGTCACTGTCATTGTCCTGGTGTTCACAGCCCGAGTCCTCGAAGACGATGTCAAAGGAGGAGGAAGTGCAGTCGCCGTGAGTAACTGTGCGGGGAGGGCAGAGCTCAAAGGAGTGCGGGGAATCTGAGACCTCCAGGACAGCGTCTGGGTCGGCCTGACTGTCACGCTCTGACATCATACTGTCCGGCCCCAGGCCTTCCACGCACACCTGATCACCGATGCACACACTTGTGTCACCACCGGCTGCACACATGCATGAGGAGTCCACCGGAGAAGGAGTGGCCACAGGAACCTTGACTGAGAACGCCTCCATGTGCTCAGGAGAGCTCAGCAGCCAGTCAGCAGTGCTGAAGACAAAAAAAACAACAACAGCATACTTAAGTTGATGTCCCTGCTTGAATTTATTCAGATAAAGCAGATTTATTTTTATGATAAAAAATATAAATTAAGAAAAATTGACAAATGTGATTTTAAATACTAAAAATACTGCAAGCATATTTACATTACATGTCAAAATTTTGGAAGAACTAATTATTTAGGTTTTGAACCAAGTCTCTTATGCTTACCATGGCTGGATTTATTTGATCAAAGTACAGTAAAAACAGTAATATTGTGAGATGTTATTACACATTAAAATTCCTTGTTTTTTATTTTAATGCATTTCCTGTTATATAAAAGTTGAATTTTCAGCATTTAAAAAAAAAAGTTTTATAAAGTCTTCAGTGTCACATGATCTTTCTGAAATCATTCTAATATTCTAATTTGCTTGATTATTATTGGTACCTAATCAATAATAATAGTTCTTAGTATCAATTTTGAGTTTAAATTATATAAATATATATTTCAAAATACAGAAATATTTTTGTAATAAGAATAATAATTATTATAATATATATATTATAATAAATTATATACATATAAAAATCATTTATTACAATATCTATCTATCTATAAATCATTTATTATAATATCTATCTATCTATCTATAAATAATTTATTATAATATCTATCTATCTATAAATAATTTATTATAATATCTATCCATCTATCTATCTATCTATAAATAATTTATTATAATATCTATCTATCTATAAATCATTTATTATAATATCTATCTATCTATCAATCTATATCTATATATCTATATATATCTATATATATATTTTATGATAAATTATTTATTATATCTATATATATTCCCTCCCCCTCAACCTTTTTTTCTTTTTCATTGTCTACTTTGATATATTTATGTGCATTTTTCCAATTTTGCCATTTTGAAAAATCATTTAATTTAAATTGCCATGAACATTGAGGTGATAAAATCTTGTAGAACTATGCATAATTATAAAAACGCTTTCATGACTTTTACTGGCCCAGAAATGGGACTTCTCTGACTATCCTCGACTGCATCAACCCTGTATTTATCAAAAGTCACCAGGTTTGTGTTTTGCACCTTGCGTCTTTGAGCCAGCGTTTGTCCATGTCCTCCTGCCAGCCCTGGGGCGGGCTCTCCTGCCAAGCGTTGAAGTAACGGATGATGCCTGGGTGTTCCAGCTTAGCTAGAGCCTTCACCTCTCGCATAACCTTCTCCCGAGCCAACTCCCTACAATCCCAAACACAGCATTAAAGTCAAACATACACACACCTGTATCCCAAATGGATGTTTTTTATGGATCACTAATGTTTGTGTTGACTGATACCTGTTGGGTAGACGGATCCTCTTGATGGCATAGTTGCAGTCATCCACTTTGTTGCGAGCCTCAAACACCACACCAAATCCTCCACGTCCCAAACACTGCACTGGCTCGAAGTCTGTCAAGTACCTGATATACAAAAAAACAAATCAGTTATGAAAATATTCCTTTGGACTTTGTTCTGCTGATCTGAATCACCACGTACAGTAGTACAGCTGTGTCTGTTTTCAGCTGAGCTCAACAGAGCGTGCAGCGAAGCCTACTAACACAGTTACATACTGCATAAATTAGTCATTTAAAACGTCACTTGAAAACAATCAAACTCAAACAACAAATAAACTGCACAGCAAGAGCACTGGAGTCATAATAGCTTAGCATTTACCCTTGAGAATTTAAAAGCAAAATATGATCATGATGCCATCTGTGCATTCCACATTCAGCAACTGTGAGTCTCTAATGCAGCATGTGCAAACAAGTGTAAACTATTTTAGGAAATGAGTTTGAATTTCCTTATTTAAAAGAGGAACTCCAACTGTAATTCTGACTGATGCATTTGTTACTTCATGCAAGTGAACTTGCAAGTAGCTCAATTCAAATGGTGATTTATACATACACTAACAATATACTAACAATAATTATTGTTAAATATTGATAACAATGTTAATGCTGATTGGGGGTCCATAGCATGTTGCACTCACAAGCTATCAGCAATAAACATCAATATAAAATTCAAAATGCATGCTCACATACCTAGAAACATATTCACAAGGACGCGTCTCCGTGACAACAATTTCTTTGGGTTCTGTAATGTCCAGTTCAAACTTGCTGTCAGTTTGACACTGTGTCTCAGACTCCTTTCGTTGCTGCACAGATACATAAAAATTTGTTAAAAATGTTATTTTGTCACTATGAGATGTTTTGCGTGTATTGAGATTTTGTTTACCCGCACGTATGCTGTGGGCGGGTGGAAGAACTTGCGGACGATGTAGGTGGTGGCAGCGATGCAGAAGATGATGGTGCCCAGAATCTCTTTCCACCACGGCAGCAGCAGCACAGGGTCCTTCCTTCTGACCTGTGACCCCTCTCCATCTTTCTTCAGCAGAACACTCACTGCCGTCTCATCGCGGCGGTTACGGTAACGAGGACTGTACGGAAAGTAGTATCCATTATCTACATGAGGAAACAGAGGAAGGTGATGAGCTCAAATTGTCTGTCAAACCACATGTTAACAGTCAAACCAAGTGTTGAAACGAACTGAAGGACTGTTGCTCTTACCATATGGGTACTGCAGTATTGACAGAGCTCCATTACTGTACTCCTCATGAGAGAATTTGTCATTATTCAGACATTTATCAAACTCCTCCGAGCCCACCAGGACTGGAGTACGGGAAGGTGAGTCTAAGAGGAAATGGACAAGTGTTATTGACAATATTACACTTGTGAGTACATCCTTTTTTGTGTGTATGAGGTATAATATACGTACGGATAAGGGGTTTCCATTTAACCGTAGGTGGTGGCATCATGTCACTGTCACTGCTCCATCCATTCAGACCATTGGGCTTCGAAGGAAACTTCTCAGAGATTCTCACAGAAGACTGGAGGTACAGCTGACCCTGAAACATTCCTTTAATGAGAGAGAAATCACATTTTAAAATCCCATTATGTGCAAAAATAAATAAATAAAAAATAATGCGTCTCAAATGCATTTCTTGTAAAGTTTTTGTTGAAAGATGTCAATTGTGAGGCTCATTATTTGATCAAAGTTATTTATTTTTTAAATGCTATTTATTTATGTGATGCAAAGCTGAATTTTCATCAGTCTATACTCCAGAAATTAAAATATGCTGATCTGCTGCACAATAATTATTTATCACTTTTATCACATATTATATTGTTTAATATTTTTGTGGAAGCTGTCATTTTTAAGACCATTTCATGATCAGAAAGAAAAGCATTTATTTGAAATGGAACATTATCCCAAATTATAATTCAATAATTAGAATTTTTTTACTGTCACTTCTAATCTATTTAATGTATCTTTGCTAAATAATAATAAAAAAAATTAACAGGTTGCAAATACATTTAAGGCACAGTTCACACCTGCATTTACACCTGATTATTAATCATCATAAAATTTGTTTAGCCAATACCAATTTTATACTAGATGTAAACACACTCCTGTGTGTAAAAGGAATATCAAATGTGTGTTACCCAGGTAAACGCTGGACTCCATGGCCCCACGGGCCTCTTCCATAATGTCATCATCCTCCTGAGCCTCAGTCTCGGTTTGGGAGTTATACGAGGTGTCATCGAACAGGCTAATGGGCGTCACCTTCCCCCCTCCAACCAACCACGCAGAGGCAATGGGTGTGCAAAACTTCACAAATAGGAAAGAAAAAAGTAATCCATGAAAAATGTGAAATCACAAGTTTTAAATAAGACAGGTTGAGACCGTTACCTGATGCTCCCAGATCAGCTGTCCTTCTGGTTTGGTGCTGAAGGCCATGACTTTCCAGTCCGGCACAGAAACTTTAATGACCAGGTCTAAGCCCTCTACCTGAGTGTGCGAGTTTGGATGCGTATTAGCATGATTTTTGGTTTGTGTGTCCGTCTCCTCTTGGATGACCCGTTGTGCTTCACATCTGACCTCTCGCCATGTTTCCCCGTTAGATGCCTCCCCCTCAAGAAAGTTGAGGTTGGACTGTATCTCAGGGACAAATTTTAGCTCAAAGTTTCCCACGCTGAAGTTCCACCTAACAGAGAAAGTAAACACAAAACAATTGCCATTTTACCAGGATGACTACTACTCCGTCAATATCAAGCTGCGCAATGATGATACAACCTAGCATACCGTGCATCCAGTCTACCTCTGTATCATTTGTGAGATCAAAAGCAAGGTCACATGAAGCGCTCAACAGAGCCTGCGGGTAATTCTTACTTCTCAAACCCGTTGCGAGGCCTCACGGCTCTGACAGTTTTCTGTGTTCTCTGGAGTAACAGTACGTCCTCTGGCTCTCCTTCCTCGTCCCCCCACCGACTGCAGCCCACTGCTGAACAAATATACTTCAACTACAGAGAAAAAGAGAGCGAGGTTAAAGCTGACAAACGATACTATATGATAAAAGAGTTTAAATAGTGCCACAAAAGCACATCAATCATTTATTGTTCTAAAAAACAATAGTTTGAGTTACCTTGCCGCTGTATGCGCCAAGGCCGTACGTGGTGAGGGACTTGCCACCTACAAGCACAGTGTCCTCTCCGATGCGGTACGAGGAGTCCAGCAAGGACTCGACACTGAATGGAACAGCCTCCATACTCTCCCTGTCCCTGTTCCACTGAAACAGAGCTCCATCCAGAGAGGGAATGAACATCTTGTTCCCAAAAATCTGAAGAACAAAAAAAGAGGTCATGAGAATCTTATTGTTTTTGATCTGACTGTTGTGGTAAATCGACGTGGCGCATGATTATCATCTTGGGAAATATTTCGAGTTTTCGATCATCCTCAGCAGGGTGGATACATTGAGCAGATCATTACGGATAGAGACAAGGGGACAGACAACGCTGAGACCTTGACCAATCAGCTTTGAGTCTGTGTGTGGCATTATCACACTGTATGCCATTAACATTTGGCGCTTGGTCTCCTGTTGTCCAAAGAGTTACACAATCCGACACGGATGAACGAGGATACAAGGGTACAAGTATCCTGAACACACACACACACAGATAACAAGAAAAGGTCATTATATAAGAATGTTGTAACTGACCCTAATCCAAAAAGTGATCTCAGCTAAAACAGACAGTTTTGCGAACAACAGGGTGGGAGGGGGGGTGTGGAATGAGATCACTGACTTCCTGTTGTGCTAAATCTAACCTTGACACCTGGTATGGACCAATAGGAAGCTGAAACACCATGAGAAAGCAAGCACATGGAAAACGAAAACAGCTGCCGTGATTGGCTGAGAAAAGAAGGGATTAGCTCATCTGTCCATCATGTCTCGGAGGGCAGGGCTAGCAAGGAGCTTGCAGTGGTACTGAGGGTAAGAGGTTTAAAGAGTGTGTGTGTGTGCTGCAATGATGACTCATCACTGTACTACATTGAGTTAATCCATCATGTGATCTATTTGTCTGATCTCCAGCTCTACGGGATCTTGACGTTGGGTGAGACTTCAATCATCCTCAGCCAAACTACATCCTGAATCAATGAACAATTAAAGCCAATCAATTAGAAGAGCACGAATTTAACCTCAGCCGCTGTCCAGAACTTCATTAATGCCATTAGCTGTAACGGAGCGCTTCTGGAAATCTACAGTGTCAGCTACATTAAATCTTTTTAAACTAGCACGCAAGCGAAAAATTGACTGCTTTGTCCCAATTATTCAACGATATAATAACTTATGAAATTGATATAATTCACACAATTTTTATTGGTGTAAAATTAATTTCTTTCATCACTAAATTTTTTTCATACTCTACTATTTTACTTTCATTTAAAAAATAATTATAATAAAAATCTCCCAGTGACCAAACAAAGGAGGCTTCCGAAGTCTTAAAGAACATGAAATTAAATGACTTTTTCAGAAAATGAATTTTTATTACACAACAAGGAGGTTTTATGGCTTGCATGAAAGGAAGACCAGCTTTTAAACCTCTTAACTACAAGCTGTAAATGTAAAAGGTCGGCTGCTTTTTGCGAAGTGTGTAATTTAACCTCTACAGTATCGCATGACAGTGTGCTCTGGTATTTGAACAAATGTGAAGCTTCAGTAAAAAGACACATGACACAAATCTATTTTTTTTTTTCATGCACTAGATGCCAGGGAGGGGTGAGGGACAAAGCTCTTAACCCAGTATAGAAAATGCTTTCTTTGACGGGGGATATCTGGCTTGGCCAATCTGTCATCAACTACTTGTGCATTTCCATTAAAAAGCCCCAGAGTTGTGATGGGCCTCAACAGTTAAATCAAGATTCTGTTATTTAATTAGTGTTGGGCGATATGCTCAATTGTCATATCGTCCTATCATCAGATTGCTGATACCCCATATTACCGTGCTAATTTATTTAATTATTTTCTTTTTATAGTTTCATTGCTGGAAAGTGAACCAACCAGCATAAGGCTAAAAGCAGCCAAATGTTTTTAATATGACAGAATTTGTAGTTATTTAATAGAAACATTGTAAGTTACTCATTAGAATGGTTACATTTCTTCTGTTATCCTCGATTATGGATCAGTAACTGGAACAAGCTTGGCAACAATCACTTGCTTTTCTTTAAATTTGATAATT
This sequence comes from Enteromius paludinosus, assembly GCA_032361165.1. Taxonomy (NCBI): domain Eukaryota; kingdom Metazoa; phylum Chordata; class Actinopteri; order Cypriniformes; family Cyprinidae; genus Enteromius; species Enteromius paludinosus. The sequence continues at coordinate 7,360,268 of JAUMHQ010000070.1, forward strand.
CCTTGTTCGCCATCATTTTTAATTAAACAGTAGGGAACATATGGGCTTGATATCAGACTGTAGCAGCCCATCAGGAATCAAATACTTAGTTCAGCTGTGGGCAATGACTTCTGGAATCTTGTTTGACACATTCAATTTGAGAGATTTAGCCAAAGGCAGTCTGGCCCTTGTCTTAAGGGATCACAGCAGGTTTGAGTATGAAGTGTGTCTATGTAGGCAGGATATCCCTCTGTACTCAATGACCTCCCACAGATGATAGCGCTCCGCTGAGTCTGACACATAGCATTACATCAAGCTAGGTGCAATCCCCTCTCTCGTTTCCGTCTCCCACACACATATAGTTGCACACAAACACAACAGATTTAAAATCAAATAAACACACTTAGGTCTACACATGACAAGCTTTTAAAAAACAAACAAACAAACAAACAAAATTTAAATTAAAATTTATGAGGAAAAAACAACAATATTCTTCCGGGTTTTTGGACTGAGCAGCACTATTGTAAAATGGCTGATGCTTTTTTTTGCCTATTTTTAATGGCAGATGAGATATTCAAGCTATCAGTGGAGTGCCATTTCTCTTAAGGAGTTGATATCACTGGCATATACCCCCAAAAACAAGAAAGCAAAAGAGCCGCACCAAAATGACACTTCAAAGAACTGCGTGTTCGTGCAGCATTGTTCTGCTGAGGAAAATCTCACAAAAATCTGTCAAGAACATGTCAGGGTCGTTTTCCCGCAAAAACAACAACAAACAAACAAAAAAAAACACACACACACAAGATGACTATTTTTAATTTCTAAATAAAGCAAAAAAGGCCAATTGAAACATTGAAAAATAATGCATAGCGGTCGGATGGGCTCCCAGTTGAATATTACAGATTTACTTGCACCCATTCTTACCGAAGTATATAACGAGGCATATGCTAATACTGTAGATCTCTTCCTTCAATGTCGCTTTAATATCACTGATTCCTAAGAAAGATAGGAATCCCACTTAACCCTTGAATTATTGCCCAATACGTTTGATTAATGTAGACGGTAAGATCCTCAGTAAAATTCTTGCATCACGGTTAGAGAAGGTGCTATCCAAGATCATAAATCCAGATCAAGTTGGATTTATGATGAATAGGTCATCAACAGATAATATGAGAAGATTACTACATCTAATTTGGTTAAATAGACAGAAAACGGACCCAATTGTTGCCCTCTCACTTGATGCAGAGAAGGCGTTTAACTGGGTTCAATGGAAATTCTTATTTACACCATTATCACACTTTGGGTTTGGGCCCCGTTTCATTAATTTCGGGGATATCTAACACAAACATTGTAACAAAATTTGGTGACACATTTTTGTTTTTATTACTTTTATCATCATCGTCTCTCTATTTTCAAGTGGAAAATAGACCGCACACTGCCATCAGCTCCCACGAAATAATATACTTGTAGCTTCATGAACTTAAGGCTGAACCATCATGTCACATGGACAATTTTAATGATGTCCTTACCAACGTTCTGGGCCTTGAACATGGTAGTTGCGTTGCAGTCTATGTAGGGCCGGAAAGTTTTTGGATTTCATCAAACATATCTTAATTTGTATCCTGAAGGTGAACGGAGGTCTTACAGGTTTGGAACGAGAGGAGATCGAGTAATTAATGACGAAATTTTCATTTTGGGGTGAATTATACTTTTAACTAAAATATATTTAATATTACACATCAGTAAGGACATAAACTGTAACATAATTTCCTTTTTTAAGTTGTTTTAACATTTGAAACGTTAAGTGGACACGGTTTTCAGAGATTCAAATGATTTCATGAACTTTGTCTACAGCCCGGCAGTGGCTCAAAACCTTTATTCTGTGAGTCACATTAAACGATTGCCTTTGTTGCTGCAATCAAACAAAAAACAAAGGCCTTGCACATTGAATAGTGTACAGACATACCGGATTTTAGGCTCACTGGATTAATGTGCCTTAATTACAACTGTTCACTGTAAAGACTAATAGATGAGAGGGAGTGCACGTGTTTGTTGGGGGGGGTGGGGGGGGGGGTGGGGGTTCAGCATTCTTATGGATGACATCATCCCACACATAAGGCATTACCTCATTCTTCAATCCTCTCAGCATGACTCACATCACACTGTCAGTGGCATCCCTCTCCACCCCTCATCTCTCTTTTCCTCATTCCTCTCATCTTTCTCTTTCTTTCTCTCCATCCCACCTCCCCCTTGTATTGGGACAGCGTGTTTCTGCAGACAATGCTGTTTACTGCTGGCCTCTCTCCTACTGTTGAGGCATGCTATAGGTGACTGCTTTCTACTGGCACCATGGCAAGGTCCAATCAGAAGGGGGCAGACTGCTCTAATCACTGAGCAGAATGCCTTGCAAGGCACCGCCTGAGCCAATCAGAATGGCTGGTTGCTAGGCACCAAGAGGTAAAAGGGGAGGGGAGAGGAAGATTCCAGCCAATGAAGAGGCTGCTCCAACAGCAGCCAGGCATTTCAGGTTACCGCCAAACCAGACAGGGGGCCAACACCATCACTCAAACACATACTCATTAAGCTTATATATATATATAACACACACACACACAAACAAGGGGGGTGGGTAATAATTGTAAAAATAGATCATGACAACTAATTCTTAGCATGGATCAAATAAATGTGTAACAATGTACAAAAATCTAATTAGAAGAAGCCTGTTAGTGTACCATAAATGTTTTCTCAGTGTGTTTGTGTAAATGTGTGCATGCACATAAGTGCTTCGCTGCCAAACGCTCTTCCTCCAGGCTAGTCTTCAGTCTCTAGAGAGTACGAGTCTGTGATCTGTGTGTGTGTGTGTATGTGTGTGTGTGTAACTTGTTTCAGATCCAATTTCCTTTGGGCAATGTCTCATTCTCTTCTGGGGTAAAGTGGTTCAAACAAACATCACCTTTTCCCACACACACACACACACACACACACACAGACACACACTTACTTACTCTTATGAACAACAGACAAACATGTGCAGCGTGCATGTTTGGGGAGAAAACCTTCTTATGTTGATTCACAATGCAAAATACTTGAAGAAAGTGTATAATGCTTCTAACCATAACACGGCTGTTGGTCGTGTGTATTTCAAAGGTTGTGAGACAGTGTGTTCAGTACCTCTGGTTTGCTGAGGCTAGAGGACACTAGAGAGCCTGAGCCCACGTCTAGATCCCACTGCTTGCGTCCCTGGTTTAGAGGATCCAGAGCAGCGATTCTCCCATCAAGTGTGCTGATGATCACCAGAACCCTGTCGAACACATGAAACACACAGGTTCACATAAAATGACAAGGTTTTCCATCACTCTGCATTGCATATTAGACGGTCTCCTTCACCTTCAAGTTCATTTAACCTAGAGATTTTAGGATGTATATGCATTATATAGCCAACATACATTTTGTAACCAATAAAAATACTTGGCCGATATTAACATACTATTTTATCTAAAATAGTAAAGGTAGTTTTAGTTCGACCCTTAAACTCTTAAAGTGCATAATGTCTACAAGAAAACTGGGAGATTAAACTGTGTGCAACTATCCCAAACTTTTGGTTCTTTTGTAGTATGTGACAAAAGCTAACAAGAACTGAACTCTACACAGGACACTTCATGGCTAAAGTGCCAGGGAACTTTTTAATGGACAGGGGCAAACGCACCTGCAGGGTAGAGAGCAGGACTAAAAACGAGGGAGTAGCTTTGATCAAGTCTAAGAGAGTTAACACATCCCTCCAGACATAAACACTGATGAGGTCAGAATTTAAGGGCACTTCAGTTCTGCTCTTCCCAATGCTCTGGGCTAACACCGTTTGTTCTCATTCACCAATAGGATTGAAGAGCAGAAAATGTTACAGCACAGCACTCCTGATTGGCTGGAGGGCCCCTCCAAAAATATGAGGGCTGATTGGTTGTTGCTAAGCAGTGGGCATTGTGAGAATGAATGAGGACACCACACGGGTCCCGCACAGCCAAAAGAGTGACTGAAGGAGGGAAAAAAAAAAATTAAAGAATGAGAGAGAGGGAGAGAGAGAGAAAATGAGAGAGAGAAAATAAAAGGAAGAATAACAAATCCCATTTTCTGGATGAGATCAAAGAGTAAGTATATTCCACAGGCTGTTTAACCTCAGGAAAAAAATAAAAAGGAGTACAAGGGACTAAAATAGAAGAAGAAATAAAATGCTTAAGAAAAGGTCAATTGAAAAATTGAAAATTCAACAGTTTGTCTGTTGTGTAGAATGTATTATAAGAGAAACAGCATAATAAGTGCCATGAGATGTAATTAAAGTCAATGCACATAAAATTCTGTGATAATGTAGTATGCTCAAATTACTTGCATTTTACACTTTCCTGTTCATTTTAATATTCACTTAATTTTGTCCTTAATTCCTTTATTTTATTGCATTTTACTGCACTTCGTTTCTATACCATGCGTCTCAGTCACATGACTTTTTTTTTACTCATCTGGCATATGACCATCCACAGGGAAAAGTAATGTTGCAAAAACGGTGGGAAAATCATAGCAACGTCAATATGCAGTACTATTTTCAAGTAAACAAAAAAAGATTTTCAACGGCACAAATGTCTGCATCAAACTGTGAAAGCAGCTTCACTTTCTTACAGCCTTTTAAAAATGTGCCTGAACGCTCACAAATGACGCTCACCCGATTGCCTCTCTCAACATTATTCTTGTCATGCTGTTTAACACACTTAGCACTTTACACACAAACAGATCCTTAAGTGCGTGTCCACACACCTGTGATCCCTCCCTCACGCTCTCACTTACTCTCAGAGGAAGTCAAGAGATTCTCAACTCAGACCTGATGTAAACAGACTGCATGGAAGAAGAAGAAAAAAAAAAAAAAGAAAAAAAAGAAACAACTAGGGTATCTGAGGGGTTTGGTCCAATCACACGAGGCTTTCCTCTTCCCTCAGCCAATCAGGGCTTAGACGTGTTTCTGCACTTTCAATCAGAAACCACTCCTTTAAAAAACACCAGCCAATGGACATAAAAAGCCCGCTGTAACCATGCCACAGCGAGCAACTCTTATCAGCCAAGTGTGAGTTAGCAAGTACCACTGCAAAACACACACGCGCACAATAGGGGCATGGGGAGCACGTGGCCAAGTTGTGAAAACAGAGGCACACCCCTGCGGAGAAGCCGCAGAATTCATGACAAGTTAACAGAGTAAAGTACTTTGTGCAGACACAATTGTTCAGCGAGGATGACATGCATGAACCTGATACGGCAATTAAGCATGCAAGCAATGTGAATCAAGCAAGTTTACATTTAAAAACCTGTCATTTTCACCATCCCATTCAAAACCAATCTTTTGCAGACATTTCAAAAAACGTCCAGGCTGCAATTTTACCATAGTGTTGCAAAGAGAAACATACAAACTATTCCCCCCCCACTAAGGGTGCAGTCAAATTTTCCACTGTAGGGTGAAATTCTTCAGACAAAATGCAGTCGTCTCAATGACAATTGGGAACGCCCCTTACATGGATTTCACATCGGATTTAAGTTTGTAGAGCTTCAATAACTTGAAGTTGACCATTATATAGCTGCTTGGTTTGGAAGTGACTTCTACATAAGCCATGCTTCACGAACTGTTGATAACGGACCTTCTTTGCCCTCCAAAAATGTCACTAATGCATGCAAACCTTTACGATCTTCAGAACCCACATGATTGAGAAACAGATTGAAATGTGAAATATTGATTTAAAATTTATACTGAAGCTCTAATATCTAAAAAAAACCAAATGGAAATAGCCACATTTTATTTAATAAATAAATTTTATTAAAATTTTCATTAGAATTAACTGAATAATTAAAACCAAGTCCAAAGGCCAAATATTGCACATGCATTTTGTCTGTATAAGTGTAAGTTCTGCTCAATAAAAGCCTCCAAAAACACAATTTATAAGGGGCATCTTTTAAAAAGGACAAGATAAAGACTCCAGAATCCCGAGTTTCCGAAGTAAATGGGATTTTCTGCTTAAGTGAGCACACAATAAAATATAGCACTGCAGTAGCATGCAGAGCTCGGTATGGAGCGTTACACAAAGCATTCTGCAATGCATTTCGAGGTACCATCTTCCCCAGGCAACATCCGCAGTACATAAACACGATGTCCAAAGCCGTATGTCTCACTACAGAAAGAAGAAACCCTCACTAGAACATTCATCCCTCCAGACGCACACACCACGAAGAAAATAGCAGTCTGTGCATTACTTGTTGAATGTGTGGTGGACCAATAAACTGTGACTAAGTGCATGACAATGTGCGTGCTAAAGTAAAAGAGAAAGATGATCAGAAAAACAAATCAAAATGTATAAAATTAATAATAACAAAAAAGAAAATATATCCAGTATTCGACGGGACATGGTTCTTTCTACACATGCATGCATTTCTTTCTTCCAAAGAGCACAAAAGATGATGTTTTAGAAAAATGATAATGATAAGGCATTTCTCAAAATATTGTACTTTCCACAAACAAATAAAAATGTGGTTGAACTATGACTTTAAAGCTAACGCAACCCATTAAAGAAAGTTACATTCATTCTAACATTGTCTCCTCCATGTATTGATTAAAGCATTTACTCAGTGTGTGCGAGTGTGTGTGAATGCTTAATCTGTCCTCTGACTCCATGTCACGTTCTGACACGCCCAAGCTGCTATCTCCATGCAGAACTATAAGCGCTTCTGCCATCTCAATTGACCTTGCTAAATTTGGTGCATCCTGCAAAAACTGCAGTACAGCAAGGGAACAGAAAAACATTTCAAGCTTCATGTTTCGATGTTAAAACTAACCTAAACAGTGAAGCACACCTGTATGATTTTTCCAATAAGCTATGACACTCTGACAAACTTTCAAAAGAAAACATGAAAGGCATGTCTCACACAAACTAATTCCATCACGCACAAGTCACTGTCATTTCACTCCTCTTTAACTCGCATCATTTTCCTCCTGTTTCTATCTCTCCAACATGCGCGGTGCGGAGAAATCAAAACTCGGTCACATGGTGCAGCTCTCGTCCTATTGGCTGAGCCCTAGCCTTGATCTAGGTGGCTGATTTGTTGTTGCTAAGCAGTGAGGAACCAAACTACAGGAAAGCTGAGGACTTGACTACAGGGTCCAAGCTCCTTCGGTTTTGGGTCTCGATGTCCCCCCTTTACTTTCTCCCTCCTCATCTCCCCAATCTCTCCCTCTGCCACACCTCTCCCATCTTCCCACCCATTGCTGCAGTGCAGTAAGGTGTGTCCTCTGCAACGAATGAAGATCGAGCTTAAAAGAATCAAACCACAAACAGAGCAAAAAAAAATACATCAATCAAGTCCGGAGTAAGGGTCGCCACATGAATACCAGTAACAACACAGAATCGACATCGAACGAGCCGTTCATAAAACTGGTTTTATCTGAACGGTTTGAACAGCTTGAGAGACCGAGGTGAAGTGGAAAAGTTTCCATTGAAACATGCCAAGTTTGGATCTGATTGCAAAATGAATAAAGTCTTATCGCAAAGTGACGAACTTCACTCCAGGTCACGAGAGGATATAAAATGAATCTGACAGTCTCTCGCTAGTTACCTAACCATCAAGTCAGACAAAAAAAAAAAAGCTCACAACAACAAGCGCACGAACTCTACCCTTTCCTTCCCTCCTGCTCTCTCTCTCTCCCAACTCAAATTCTGAGCACTTTTTCCTTCCAATCGTCTAATTGGCCAACAAGTTTGCCAGCTCAGCGCTTCTGATTGGCTGTTGCTAAGCAGTAGGCAGTTGGAGCTAGACGTCTGGCAGAGTTTGCACCAGGCAGTGGAGAAGCGGCATCACCGTGAGTGTGTATTTGTGTGTGTGTGTAAGAGTGAGGGCACCTCGAGCGAAGTGTTCCTTCCAAAAGGTCCCTCAGGAATCACCAGCAGTCCAAAAATACACCCAGCGAGGCAAAGCTGAGCTACATTAGTCTACAGGCCCTACCTGGATCCTGTTCACCAAACCAATTTAAAGAAGACGTACCAAATTAATCCGGTTATCTTTGCATTTAAACAGCAATTGTGTTATCTAGGTTATGCTCTAACAGTAGACAGGAACTGGCTTCTGGTTGTTTGCTTGCTTGGTTCGTCTGGAAGATCTTTACACTGTGTTGTTGTTGTTGTTTTCTTCCACCTTCTCTAGACTTAATGGACTGAGCAACAGAACAAGTTGATGAGAGCATCTTTATTACAAGTGTTCCCCACAATCTTTGCTTTTGTTGTGAGTAGATCTCTCCAGGGTTAGACTCCCATTTGCCAATCGACCATGCTGTGCAACACATAAAACTGTCCCAGGAGAACTCCATCCCCCAGTAAAGCTGTTCCATGTCACGGGGAAAGCCTAAGGGTGTTGATTATCATCGTAGTGCTACTGAGAAGTGAGCACAAAGGTCTGTTTCTTGGTTCATACATTATCGATAAAAGTCAGCCACTTGTTTATTTATATGCGATTTGAACGCGGCACATAAATGCATGAGGTGGTTTGATATTGAGGATCATGGGGGGGGTATGTAGAGGTGTGAGCAAGTGTTTTATCTTGGCAGCAGGTGTGAAGGCAGCTGCTACTCTCACCCCTGTAGAGATACCGAACCAATGCAGTGTTAAACACACTACACACTACTCCCTCGAGTGTGCATGACACATATAACTATGCCACCAGAAACAAAGACCAGCCCCTCCTTCCAGTGATGTATGACTACTGTCAAGACAAAGTCCCAGGAACTTCACATTAAAGCACCAGCGCTGAAGTGGTGTTTAAAACTGGATTTCCAGTGGGCTATTCATACACACAGATAGAGCATCTTTGCACGGATCATTTTCAGCATATCTTGTAATGCATTGAAGTTGACACTGATATAAACCCCAACTATGTTTCTTAGGTAAATAACTTTGTGGTTGGTGTAGAGTTGCAAAACGCATGCATGACATTTTTAGCTATTTCCTCTGTAACCGGCAAATGAAATGAATCTTCTCTTCATTAGGCTGTTTTAAACAAGCAGGCTTTTTATTATCCAGCTGAGGTGGTTTGTGCCATTCAGGTGTGCAGATAACTGCTGCTACTTTGCAATAACCGATCAAGTGCATGTCTCATTTATTTAAAAGGTTTAGAAGAAAGTTAGTAACCAAACATTTTGTGATCAGATTTTCAATGAAGAGCCTGATAGATTTCTTAAAATAAAGTGTTTCAACAACTGTAATGTTTGGGTAAACTATCACTGTAATATTAAAAGCCGAAAAGCAAAATTTGCAATTGCAAGTTTGCAAATACGCAAGTGTCTGTCTCATTCACTCATAATTTTGCACAAAAATTGCAAATTTGCACTTTTCATTTAATTTTTGAGACAAAAATGTTTTTGCATCAAAAACTGTTTATGTTAATAACATTTTTCAAAACCATTTTTGTGTTTCAGAAGAATGAAAGTTGGACAGGATTCAGAAGAACTGTAACGGAGTAAATGTTTTAATTTTTAAATTAGTTTTCACGTGAACCATCCCCAATATCCCTAAAAAGCTAAATCTGCTTTTTTGGTGCTAAATTAAATTCCCCTTAAGTTAAAACGGATATAGAAAATTAACAATGAATAAATATTAATTAAATTATTAATAATAATAATAATAATAATAATAATAATAAATATATATATATATATATATATATATATAAATAAAACAACAACATTTTAGCAAAAATTATTTACAAGATATCAACAAAATATTTCTTGATAGGTTGCAAAAGATGTCTGCTTCGACACTTCCTGAACATAACCGGCGTCAAATCTATATATGACAGTTTCCAGATGTAACAGAACTGTTCATCTTTTGCCTTCAAATGTTTTAGAAAAATCCTCAGCACTGGCAAACCGTATCCACCCTAAAATTCCTTGCTGTAGTTCAAGTGAGGGGAACACAGTCTGTTCTTGGTACTACGACGTATTGTTGCTTTCCTATTTTACCTCTTTTTCTAAAGCCAGTGTCTGTAATTATCAGGACCGGACTCTAGTTGTGCCAACTTGTGCTTGTTTGGAAAAAATCCTCCATTAAGGGGTGCGCCACACGTCGGAGTGACAGCATGTCGATGGTAAAGCAAGGTGTGACAGATTTTTTTACTGCAGTGGAGCAGATCAGGTGCTCCCAATGATATTATCAGCTCCTTGAACATATTTGTACAACCAACATCTCCACCAAAAACAATATCCAGCTTCAGCTATTAGAAAAAAAACTTATTTTTTTTTTTATAAGGAGGGGAAAAAAACATTCACCTTAAAGCTCCAAATGTCACAGAGAAAATGTTAGATTAACAAAACACTAACTAAAGCACCATAACAGTTTCAGTTAGTTTTAAAGCAAGACCCCCTAACTCCCCATCCACCTATTCAGCACTGCTTCTCTCTAAGGTGGGGCAGAGGGCTCGGACGCGGATGCGGTAACACACTGATATCACATCCAGCAGAGCAGAACCACTAATTCCCGCCACGAACAAAAACAAAACATCCGGAAAGTTGGAGCGCGCGTCTAGGGCGCGGGGAGACGCGTCTGTAGTTGAGCGCTGGGCAGCGGTTCAAAATGCGTCAGCCCAGCCTCCAGGGACCGCGGTCTACCGACGGACACCGGCTTCCTTTGTAATAACTGTAGTATAAATAGATAACTAATGTATGAAAAGGCATATTTCCCAGACAAACCTATTAAAAACGGCATTGTTAATAGTACAAAAGACGTCTTTCCTTTAATGTTACCGTAAACCGTCGCTTTTTTCGGCGTCTTGAAGTGTGTTTACAAACAACATTGAAGTCGGACTCAATCAGGCTGACATGTATCGCACGCCCACACTCAAAACACTGCAGCAGGTCTCAAGACAGGAACAGCCTCTTCAGGCTGCGACAGCAGTAAAACAAGTTTGAACTCCAGAAAACAGTTTCGATTACGAAATTGTGCGAACCAAGTATATATGGTGCTCTTTAAGTTCACGAACACACACACTCTCTCAATCACTTCAGTGACTTTTGGTGAGATGAGCGTTCTGCATTGGCTATGAGACTGCTGTCAGTCATCTGTATCTCCATAGTAACAGAAAGATTTCTAACTTATCAGATTTCTTTTTGCGTACACTTACGATATCATAAATGGCATTGTCAAGCCGATCTAAATTATCTGTTGTCATGCGGATTTAATTTGGTATTGTAAATGATTGCACATATTTATACCCGCTTCTTGGCCCAGCGGGGAGAGGTCGACTGCTGCAAACATCCGCCCGTCACGAACTCCAGCTCGGCTGGCTTACGCAAACTTTACTGAAGTTGAATAAGACTACTCAAAGTAACGCGACAGACTAAACCGCGTGTCACACCCAGACAGACCGAAAACTTCTTGCTACGGCTCGATGGAAACTGCATACCTCCGCTGCTTATGGAAGTTTGCGTCGCTGTCTCCTGACGGCTCGTCGCTTTCCCCGGTCGAGCCGTGCTCGTCGTCCTCTACGGTCACTTCTCCGATGCCAGTGGCTCCTCCGTCGTTTTCCAGTGGCCGCTCCATAACGGCAGCATGTTCCGCAGTCTCGGTGTTAGTCGTCGGAGCCACTTCGAGATCTCTCTCTGCGAGAGACTGACTTTGCAAAGTAACCGTTAACGTTCTCAAAACAAGCAGCAGCAGCAGCAGGGATGTGCACACGTTTCCAAACTGAAACCCCCTTTCCATTGGGACAAGTGGCACATGAGTAGTTAGTCAATCACATACCAAAATAAAGTGAATTTTAAAAACAAGTCTATAAAAGGCGTTTTACAATTAAACTCGTAAGCTATTAGATCTCTTTCTGTTGTCCTCTCTTAACGTAAACACGCACTCAACAGCACCATGTTATTCCCTTTATACTTGACGTCGGCCGTGCCGTGGTAACGTGAAGCCCCGCCCCGTAACCAAACGCCCATTGGTTGCACATGGAAGCAAATCCCTGCAGTGTGTGCTGATTGGTGCAAGCATCTGTCAATCTTCACCGCTCGTCTACTAAGCAGATTTTGATTGCGTACGACGACTGTCTTTTACAGTGCAGTCTGTTGACGTGTTCGGCCCTCAAGCCGCTTCATTCTATTGGACGCCTTTCTTGTCACTCAGGAATATAGGCGGGAGAAAAGGCAGCCCAGAGCGGGTACGGTCGTCTTCTTAAGTATATTATTGGCCACACCGAAAAGCTATAGCCAATAAAATAGTAGTGTTGGCTCCAACATGTGTCATTGGTATGTTTACGGAAGCCGCGAAAGCAGTCTAGTCAACCCATTGGTTGTCAACCGGTCAATCAAAATCATCGTTACTGTGATTTCTAACAGAGGGGCGTTGCTAATTCGTTCTGAGCGAAACCCGATTGGATAAAAAGTACAAGGATGGAAATAACGACGTGGCTGTTTGTTTGTGGATAAAAGTGAGGTCATGTTTGACAGTTTTAGTTCCTGGACTTTTGGTATGAAAAGAGTAATATACTAATCCTTTAGGCAAACTGTAGTAAGTTATTTATAGTCCTTTAATTTAATTTAATATTACGTCACTTATTGGTTTGTAATTACAGCTTAATCACCATAAGACTTATAAAATGCTACAAATAGTTTAGGCAACTTCAGCATTCCAGTTCAGTGTCCACTTTTTGTAGACATGAAGGCTGGCCATTGCGTAATGTGTATAGCGCCCTCTTGTGGTATATTATAACCCATGTTTGACATAACTGAGCCACACCTGTAATAAAGCCATTAAAACTGTCTCACGGTGTCATTTTTGTAACGTTTTCCTGATTTTGTAAGCTGTAATTGTATTTTCAATCAAACTCACCCTGGCATTGATTTTTCCATGCTCTTTCTTGCGGCATCAAAAAAACAGGGATTAAATAAAGCATGAGATCCAAAATAACTAACAAGACACTTTATAGTTGATTGGTCCAGTTTTAATATTGATTTTCAGTTTAGAACATTACATTTGAAAACCTCAGTATCACAGTAAAATTGGTAGAGTAAAACACATGCTGGTATTGTAAGTTGTACCGTACCCAAAAATCACAGTGACCTCTGTGAATAGTTTCCATCAACAAAACTGAAAAATCAATGCATGTACAGAAGATAAGGCTTTTAGCTGTGCCACCAACTCACTGCAGCTTTCATCCCTCAACAACACCGTGTTCGTGGCCACAGGCACATCGAAAAAATTATACGAAAACAAAATCGATATCAAAAGCCGAGTGGCATTTCACAACTTCAAATAGTGTATTTTATCCAGGGGCAGAATCCTCTGAAATGATTGATCACTGAACTAAACTAACCACTGTGTGCTGGCGAAGGCCACTCGTTTTGCTTGAGGTTTCACATTCGAGCGTCTGAGGAAATCTGTCCTAATCAACAAAACAGATTCAAAATGATCATACAATCCCCCAGACACTTTACTAATGACGCGATGGGGTGTGACTGAGATTTTCTCCGAAAAAAAAGTTGCATGCATTTGTAAGGCTAGCAACTACGCTTTGTGAAAATATACATTTATGGAGGCACAGAAGAAAGCCACAATATTCATACAGACGTCCATGTAAGACAACATTCATGGCTACGTAAAGAAGCACAAAAGACAAACTGACACTGTAGATGTATCGTATGGACAGTCTCTGTAAACTCCAACCCAACATAAGCAGAATTGTCCGGACAGAGGATATCAGAGGAAAAAACGGGAATATGTGAAGGGACTGAAGATATAATGTTGCATTGTTGTGTAAAAATCCCTATTTCATGTGCACAGCATCATGAGAAGTACTGATCAGACATCTGTAACAGAAAATAAGACAACCTGTAAGGAAAGAGCTGCCGGAGTCTGTGTATTTGAACGGCACTTGAGGTGTGCAGGCTGCTCTATTGCAAGAGCAGAGGAAGATTTTCTTAGTTGACAGGAGGGTCTCTAGTCTTAACACTTCCGTCCTCCATACCGAAGTAGACCCGCTCAGCCATTCCCACAAACAAACCCGTCTCAACCACACCTTTATAGAGAGGAAGAGAACATTTGTGCTTAGCAATACATACACTATTATTCACTGGTTTGCACAGCAGTTGGTATTTCAATCAGCAAAGACACATCAAACTGACACAAACTATCAGTAAGGACAGTAAATATTGACAATTTTACAAAAGATTCATATTTCAATAAATACCATTCTTTTGATTTCGATTTTAAAAAAAAAGGTATCACATTTTCCAGTTTTTCAACATTTTATAAGTGCAAAATCAGCATATTAAGGCCTGTGCACACAGCCGACCAACAGCAACTGCCTATAACTGAATCACTGTTTGCTGGGTCTTGAAATACATGATAAGTGGATTAATGCTGCTAAAAATCCAGCTTTGTCACAAGAATAAATTACATTTTACAATTACAATTAAATTGCGTACATAAATATTTTAAAGCCATATTAAACAGTTATTTCAAATTGTTATAATTTCACATATCCACATATACACATATATATATTATTGCTGTCAAAAGATTAATCGTTATTAAAAGTTTTTCTTTACAATATATATGCGTTTATGCTGTGTTTGTTTATGTTTATATTAAAACACACACAGTTTACATTTTGAAAGTATTTACATGTAAATGCATTTATAAATTTATTTTCTTATATTTGATATTATATCTAAATATATTTAATATATAAACATAACATATTTTCATTAAATATATACATGCATGTGTTTGTATTTATATATACTTAATAAATATACACAGCACATACAAACATTATGCAAAGAAAAACTTATTTGGGATGCGATTAATCGCGATTCATGTTTTTACAGCACTAATATATTTATATATAGTTTTTTTTTTTTTTTAATCAAAGACATGCAGCTTTGGCGAGCAGAACAGGCTTCTTTCAAAAACATTCCAAGAAAATGGACCCAAACTTTTTAGCAACAGAAAAAAGGTGTTCCTCTGTACTGACCTGGGATCATCTTGATGGCTGTGTTGACTTCTTTCCAGTTCTGTGCATGCTCAAACTTCCAATCAAGGATGAAGTTGCTGTTATCAGTAACCACAGGACCCTAAATTTCAACATCGTAAAGAAAAAACCTTAGTTGACTAGATCATCCATTTCATGGAAGCTCACTGCATTCCAAACTTTGTGAGATAATTCCGAGGAATGACATGGAACAAGGCTACTTTCTGGGAAACTCAAAGCAAGATTTCAGAAGAAAAAAAATAGGTAAAGGATGTCGTCAAAGAATAATATACTATTCTACAATTCAATACTCCAAATAGTGCAGACAACACAAACGTGATGACTTCATATTTTTGTTCAATGATGAATCAAGATACATGGATTGAATCAGTTCAAATTCAAATGAAATCTAATAAAAGGTACTAAAAAAAACTACATTATTTATATATGTGGATTGTAATAAGAAGTTTAAAAAAAGGACACTTCAAAATGTAAATAACACAAATGTAATTCAAGATCGAATCTCTTACAGCTTTACTGACTGCCATCCGCAGCGCAGCCTCTCCTCCAAAGCGCCGAGCAATGGCTCTGGACACAGGTACATATGCCATGGGAATGACCTCCACCGGCACACCTTTCTTCCACTGCTGCCCCAGGGCCTTCGAGTCCTTTCTACCCACACAAGCAATACAATTACATCACACAAACACATCTCAACTTCTACTGGAAGACTCTCATATAATTACAGCAATCACAGGCTGGGATATGATGCAATATCACCACTGTTTCACTACATGCAGTGATCAGCAGTAATTATGGGATGCTAAATATATACCAAATATTGTAGTTCAAACAATAGTGCACAGTGGGTTGATTTTCTGGGAATTGCAAGAAATGAAGTCACTTTGGATGGATAAAAATAAATAAATAAATAATACACACTAGGGGTGGCACAGTTCACAAAACCCACGGTTCAGGGTCACGGTTTTCGGTTCTGTACGGTAGGGGTAGGCGGAATGGAAAAAATATATTTTTATCCCGATTCTTTTTCAAGTAGGTTTTTAAAGATTTTGCACATTACAGAGCTAGGGGGGGGCAATATGGCAAAATATCATATTACGATGATTCTTTGTCATTGATTTTACTATTTTGCAGGTTGTTTGAGCAGTACAGACAAACTAACTCCCCCTTTTTTATTAAAAACAAAGCCTTTCAAGGTAACAACGTATAAAATAAAGAAGCACAGATATTTAGGCCAAAATGAGCAAAGATAAAAAATAGTTGTCATTTTATCTTTGTTATTCGAATAGATACACATTACAAATAAACATAATATAAACAAACAGTACTTTTATTTTTCAGGAAGAGTAGGTGTATTCAGCCGTATTGAACGGTGAAATACTATATACTTCTACACTACATCCATCATTTACTCACTCTCAGCTCGTTTTTATCTGAATGAGGTTCTTTTTTAATCACAATTATAATTTTTGAGCGAACTATCCCTTTAATGGTAAGCGGCGGCATGTTTAGTTCTGTCCCTTTAAGAGCTGCACGCGTCTAATATACTGTGGCACGTTTTCTCTTCAGACACAAGCACCTGTGTTTAACGCTGTGTGTTTTTGACTGTATTACCACAATCACATGTGATAATATCTTAGTTCAGTAATTAGGTGCTATTTGACAGGCTTTTGGTGTACTCGCTGAAAAAGGGGCACGAGGCTACATTGTGCATGTCATGTCCGTGCGACGCATGCATGCTGCGAACTGAACCGTGCCATCCCTAATACACACATACCTATAGTCTGCGATCACAATAAAGTGTTTGGCACAACCAGCTACAATCTTCTCCTGTGTTAAGCATCCTCTGTTTTGAGGGAGGAAAGGAAAAGGAAATGACACTAGACCTGATAACACCTCAGGGATTTCACACAAATGAAGAGAAACAGAATTTTTTTTTCCAAACCTACCCTCCTCCTTTAATCAGTGTCAAAGCAGCATCAACCTCATCAGCTCCATCAATCGCTACATCCAGCTTAAAGACAAAAAAAGAAACACAATATCAAAATGTGATTTTTTTTTTTTTTGTTAGCTCTTCATTAATTAAAAACCCCCTGCTGTTCCCTCACAAACCCCAAAGGGGTTCACATAACCCAGTAAAAAAAAAAAACTGAGGGTAATTGCATTTGGGTAACTAGACTCTTTATGCCAGGGGTGCCCAACCCTGCTCCTGGCGATTGACTGTCCTGCAAAGTTTAGCTCCAACACACCTGAAGCAACTAATTACGTTTTTTAGGATCGCTTGAAAATTAAAGGCATGTGCGCTTGATTAGAGTTGGAGCTAAACCTTGCAGGACAGTCGATCACCAGGAGCAGGGTTGGGCACCTCTGCTTTATGCTATCCAGGGTGTCAGCAGTACTCAGGCGCTAAATGAAACCAATCGTACTAATGTTTTTTTTGGCAAAAAGCCGTTACTGTATTTCAGTACAAAATGTTATCTATTGCTATTCCAGCGTCAAAATCGAATCATATCGAGCTAGTTAAATGAAGTACTTTAAATAATCTTTTTTACTTTACTGTATCATCTGCCTGCTATACTGAACACTGCATCTGACCCGTTTCAGCTGCCCATCCACATGCCGTCTCAGCCCAAACTCACCTCAGGATGTCGGTCTAAATCAGACAAAGTGAGACCGTGCTGCAGAATCAGCTGACGGGCCTGGATGAACACAACTCAATTAAGTTAGTTATAAATCACAAGACTTTTATAGTGTTAAAACCAAGCTCCAAATGAATGATTACCGACCTGAAAAGACGTGGGAACACACACAATATTCAACTTCTCCTGTCTGACCCTCTCAGCTAGAAAGAAAACATCTTCTATTAATTGTCACTGTGAAGAGCTCCATGCGTGAGTACATAATATAAGACCATGTCTTACCCAGCCTGTCCACAGCATAGACGATAGTTGAGCCACTGCCCACTCCAACTACCTGATTATTCTGAAGGAGAAAGGAAAAGTCACATTTTATAGCAGAAGCATAACCAAACCAAATATAGTGATACATCAGGCCACAACAACCCTGATAAAAAAAGAGCCTGATTTCATTCATTTCTCTTAACAGGGTCAGTGCTTAACCTTGGAGAAATATCCTGCTTAGACCAAACAGTTGATCATAGCTCTTGAAACAACAAGGTCATGGGTTTGGTTTTCAGAGAATGCATGAACAACTCAGGAGGTCAAAACTCATTTTATATTTACTTTTTAAGCTCTCAATTTGAAGGCATCCAAGAGTCAGGAGAGGCTTGCAGGAGAGGCCACATTACTAGCCTTTTTTACCACTGATCAGTGTTGTCAACTAGTTTTCGGGGGAAGTTGCCAAAGGAAAGTGGATTTGTTGCTAAAAGTTGCTAAATGATGTTGTGTAATGCCATTGTTGCGTAATTATTACACAAAAATGTGTCACTACATCAGATTTCAGCAAAAAAATAAATAAATAAATAAATTTATATATATATATATATATATATATTCATTTAAAGTTTGTAAAATAATATAATGCCTAATATATTAAAACCATATATTATTAGCTATATATGTAATATATAAAAAAATATATTACAACACTAAATTAAACACCATTCTGAACCATTAAAAGCATTTTATTTTAATTAGTTAGTGAACTAAAAAAAAACTGTCAAAACCGTCTCGAGCTGGTGCTTTATAGCGTAAGATACGCAAACTCTATTCACAACAGATCACTTCCGGCGTTCGCGCGCATGCGTATTCGGCGTTTGCGTCTCCAAAGCGCGAGTTCACAACAG
>JAUMHQ010000070.1:7466662-7478768 GCA_032361165.1 Enteromius paludinosus
TGGTGTTTGAGACTCACAGTATGTTATGTCCATGTACTGAACTGTTATTATTCAACCATGCCAAGCTAAATTCAGTTATCCATTCTATGGCACCTTTAAAAATACACTACTGTTCAAAGGTCTGTGGTTGGTAAGAGTTTTACATACCTGCAATGGAAGTCTCTAATGCTTACTTAAGGTTGCATTTATTTGATCAAAAATACAGTAGAACATTTTTATTATATTTGAATACATTATTTTTTACTGAAATGTCAGCATCAATACTCCAGTCTTCACTGTCACAAACTCTTTAAGAAATCATTCTAATATGCTGACTTGAACAGTACCTGTTTAAAATATAAATATTTTACATTATATTTCTAATGCCTCCTGACTGACTTAAATCTTACTGACCTCAAACGTTTGAACGGTAGCGCAAACTTTACCACCACATCTGGTTTAAAAGTTAAACTGCAATTTAAAGATACAAGGATGGAAGTTTTGCTTTTCTCCAAAGAAACTGACGAAATGATGACCATTGTAGAAGTAACCAGGAGGGAGAGGTTCAAGGTGTCTTTTCACCTAAAGACACATAAGATGTAAATATTTAGGTCAACTGTTTGCTTTCGTGATAAATTAATGAAAACGTGTGAGAGCAAGTGTGTCTGCACTCACGTGAATGTATCTGATCTCCTGTGCAGTGAGCGTCCTCTTATTCTTCTTGATTTTTTTTGCAACTTTCTGTGAAAAACAAAAGCACTGACATGTTTAAACCCTAACCCTCAAATGTTTATGATTTCATTCAAATACTTATTGCAGGAATCTACACCCACTGACGTCTGCTAAGTTGCTGATAGTTCATAAAATGGTTTATTAAGTATTTTGGGTTCTATGATAATGCTTTCAGATACCAATAAGTTACCAATAACTCTCAGCACAAATTTTATTATGCTTAAATCAATGTTTATTCCTCCCACAAAACTAGGGGAGAAAATATGGAAGAAGTCTGTGGATTCCACCTGCTCCCAACTATGAGAATTTACCTGTTTGGCACAATGCCGAAGCCAGTCTTTCAGCCCCTCCTGGGTGAGCCCCACTCCGTGAAACATTAGATAACAGTTGTTTGTTGTCCGTGGGCCATGGTGAGTCCCCTGATCTGGGGCAATGGTCACATTCCCACTGATAGAGTTACAGTTTACCACCATCTGTCTGTCATTGTCTACAGTGAAAAAAAGACACCGCATGCAGTCAGATACACACACACACACACACACATTTCACCGAGTCTAACATGCTGCACACTAATTTATCAAACATGTCATCAGACGGAGCTATGTCTAGCATGGCGTGCCAACAGCCATCCATCCCATCAATCACTCCTCTGCAGTGTGGACTACGACTCTGCACTCTACAAGCAAGCAACGAGTCAAACTTGAAAACAACTGATCACAATGCATTGAATGTTACGAAAAAAAATTACTTACAGGGATCTATAAAACAAATCACACACCAAACCGAATGTAGGCACCAAAAATCAAAAGAGTTCCATAACAAAACACAGACGATTCATGGTGATAACTAGGCATCACAGATGGTGTTCGGACCGTATGGGTCCTACATGAACTACGCTATCTAGCGTGCTGTTACTCAGGCACTATTAAATCACTCAGCTCTCTCCATTCTGTCAGTCTGCCCACTCTCACCATGCAACTACACCACAGATTCAAAGGAACAGAGGACAGTCAAAAACCCTCCAAAAAAAGGTGACCACAGCAGTAAACAACTTAGAAAAAAAGGAGTGAAAACAGATGTGTACAGACTACATCACTTTGAGGAACCAGAGGTGAGAGTCCTACCGTGTGGCGTTACCCCACAGGCCCCCTGCCTACTACTTCTCATAGAAAAATCATACATTAACTATACAGACAAAACCAGAGCAAGAGAAAACCTAGAATCAAAAAATAAACATTTATAGACAATCATCATTGTTTTGTCACGCTGTATAAAACCATAAAAAGATTTATATTAAGACAGGTTTGAGGGAGGTTATGAAGACCGACTGCCCTACCAGAGAACAGCACTTTCCCACTGATGTGATAGATGGTTCCTGTGAAAGAGCTGGGTTTGAGAGAGGATTTCAGAGCTGAGAAAAAAAAAGGAGAAGGAGACTTGTGAGTTGTGTTGACTTTGATCACTTACTTTTGACAGTTCCATTTTTAGCACACGATCGTACAGCATCCTTACATATACTGTCAGCAATCACTTTATAATTAAACCCTCTTGAATATTTAATATTGATGATTAGGAGACTCACAATTATTACATAATCAACTGATCACAATTATTTGATCAGATTGCTATGATTTAAAAAGGCCTCAATCATTCTGCATGCTAAGTCACAATCAATCATTTTAAGTAAATATGCCATTAAATGCACATTTTGTGCCCCTTTTTAAAGTATTAGTGCATTATGCACAACTCAGATCATCTTAGCAGGTGTTCTCATCTCATTGTAACTGAACCTATTTAATCTTAATCTTTAAAACAACCATAAACGTCATTTTTTGTTTTAGATTTTATCCAGACCACCTTAAAATGCCGTGTGAATAATGTAGAATGGAAGTAATGATAATAAAAACATTTGCCAGTATTATACACTGCTCAAAGGCGTTTTTGCGGAAAAATATTTAGTGATTCAAATTGTTTACCGATAAATCTGATGGAAATGCTAATTATCTATAGAATTTTGTAAATGTCGACACAGTATTTTTCTGTTTATCTAGTGCATAAATTCTATATCGATACTTCAATGTTGCAAAAAAATTGTTTGGAAACACCTTTTGTCAAGAAAAAGGGCTTTAACGCAAATAAATGCAGAGTCATATGACTGAATTAGCCTATTGGCAGCTGCCGTGTTCGTGGTGCTGCTCGTGTCAAAGAACCTTAGCCTTGTTCAAAAGCGCATTAAATCATATTCATATTATTGCATCTAACATTTTATATGGTAAAAAGATGAGTTACCTCTCAGATATAAATATCTTGATTTGATGTGTCTTTTTAATACTTTAAAGATTTATTAGGCTTAATTTTGTAGTAGTTTAATGCGTTACTGAGTACAGCACTGACAGGATTACTTTATTATTTTCCCGTATAAAAGTGGAAATAGCTTACTACACTCGTTTAAAAATAAGACGTTTTTCGAAATTATTCTATATTATTTATTTTATTTAACGTTAACAAAACCTTTCGTTTTGTTAATTTATTATTTATTTACAAAAAATATATATATTTGGCATATGGGCCTTTTTTTCTTTTATAGCTTATGTTTTTCTCTATTCGCACAAGCTCTTGTTTTTGTTTTTTTTCCCCAAAATGGATTAAGAATAGACTATTAGCATATGATTTGTGAGATAATTGAAATTATGTATGGAAACCTAATGTCATTTTTTGGCTATACACTAAAACTTAGGCGACAATCCGTTTTTTAAGGATGACGTCATTGTGCACACCATTTTATCGGTAAAAGGCTAGTTTGATGGAAACTGGATAGAAACAGCAAATTTCGCAAAAAAAAAAAAAAAAAAGATTCCGCAAACTCCCTTTGTCGATTACACAACAGCGTAAAAACTGGATGGATACTTGGCTAATCACACTTCTGTGAAATCTAACTGCCCACTTAGGAAGCAACACTGATTGACAATCAATGTCACATGCTGTTGTGCAAATGGAATAGACAACAGGTGGAAATTACAGGCAATTAGCAAGACACCTCCAATAAAGGAGTGCTTCTGCAGGTGGTGAGGACAGAACACTTCTCAGTTCCTATGCTTTCTGGCTGTGGTTTTGGTCACTGAATGCTGGCGGTGCTTTCACTCTAGGGTTTAGCATGAGACGGAGCCTACAACCCACACAAGTGGCTCAGGTAGTGCAGCTCATCCAGGATTTCACATCAATGTGAGCTGTGGCAAGGTTTGCTGTGTCTGTCAGCATAGTGTCCAGAGACAGGAGACCAGTACATCAGGAGATGTGGAGAAGGCCGTAGGAGAGCAACAACCCAGAAGCAGGACCGCTACCTTCGCCTTTGTGCAAGGAGGAACAGGAGGCGCTTGGCCTTAGGTTCCTCCTAATACAAGATAATGCTAAACCTTATGTGGCTGGAGTGTGTCAGCAGTTCCTGCAAAATGAAGGCATTGATGCTATTGACTGGCCCGCCCGTTCCCCCAGATCTGAATCATGTCTCGCTCCATCCACCAATGCCACGTTGCACCACAGGCTGTCCAGGAGTTGGCAGATGCTTTAGTCCAGGTCTGAGAGGAGATCCCTCAGGAGACCATCCGCCATCTCATCAGGAGCATGCCCAGTCGTTTTAGGGAGGTCATACAGGCACGTGGAGGCTACACTGAGCCTAATTTTGACTTGTTTTAAGGACATTACATCAAAGTTGGATCAGCCTGTAGGTGTTTTTCCACTTCAATGTTGAGCGTGACTCCAAATCCAGACCTCCATGGGTTAATAAATTTGATTTGATCATTCTTGTGTGATTTTTTTTTTTTTTTTGTCACCACATTCAACTGTGCAAAAAACAAACTATTTATTACGAATATTTCATTCATTCATCTTATTTTAATGTTCCCTTTATCTTTTTAAACAGTACATTAGTGTTATTTATATACAATATTTAATCATTTTAAATTAGCTTTTATTTCCTATTCAGCATTTTTGTTTCAGTAATTAGTTTTAGTACTAGTAATTTAATTTAGCTTTAGCTTTAATTTAAACATATTTCAGGTTTTGCTAATAAAACATTTGTAATTTTCATTTTTTTCGTGACGCAAATGTTATGTTAAATGTTAATGTTATGTATTGTTTAAAATATTTGATAAAAATACTTTGCAGCATGTTAACAAAGTCTTAAATGGGGTTTTTTCTATATATGTCATGATTTTGGATGCGTTATGGAAGATGATAATTACACACAAGCAGGTGCTTACCTTTGCAGCGCTGAAGAAATAATGCTTTTTCCAATGGACGACTGAACTCAATGCAATGCTGAGACATAGACAATGATCCACTTCCAGAAACAAACCTGCCTTCCCACCTGAAACAATACACAGTATAGTTAAATATAGTTAAACATGTACACACACATGCCGAAAAGAATATAGAAGGAAAACATTACCAGCCAGGATACAGCAGGTATCGTGCATTGATCATATTAGACTGTGAGAAACTGCTGTCATTCAGGATAAGCCGTATATCCTCAGTCCTACAATACCCGCCCAAAAGAATTGTTAAGTAGTATATGTAACTCAGTGTATATGTCAGAAAAAATATCAATGTACAAACCTTTTAACCGCCCCTTTCTCTGCTGAGATAAACACAGTGCTGGGATTGGCTGCACGGATCAGCTGCTGCATGTGTTTGAGAAGTGGATTCTTCTGCTCAGTAGTCAAACCCGTAAAGACAACATTGCTGACGACGCCTGAAAGAGAAATTCATCTAAGGAATCATTTTATTCAAAGCCACTTACTGTGCACATATTACAGGGGCAATTCCCCTAGAGCACTGAGGTTAAATGAGGCCGCTTTCATTAAGGGCGCACTGGTGATGTCTCACTGTCTTCATATACTCAGTACACTTTGATTGATATTGTTCATATCAGACGGTAATGAACAGGGACCCTGTTAAAATTAATGCTGGTTTCTAACCATGGGATCCTTCAGAGGGATATGCAGATACAGAAAGTTGCTGAACACCAAAGAAGCATTGTTAATATGTAAATTTAGTTCGCTTATGACAAATTTTAGTTTTAAAAATGCACTTTTTTTTGCGATGTAAGGGAAGTTTAAATTCTGAAAATGTATAATAAGTTAATTTAATAAAAATTAATAGTTCAAAGAATTTTCGGGTAACACTTTCCACGAAGCATATTTATAATATTTATAATACATTATAAGGGTATTCTTAGGGCATCATAATGAATGCATAATGCATCATAAATAACTTTATAATATGTTTTATCATATCATGAATATTCATAATAACAGTTTTAATGTGTTAGAATATTTACCTTTTTCTAGTTATAGCTTTTCAGAGTATGTTCATTTATAACACACAATGAACACAATTCGTCCACTTAAAGGAATAGTTCACCCCAAAATTAAAACTACCCCATAATTTACTTACTCCCAAGCCATCCTAGGTGTATATAACTTTCTTCTTTCAGATGAACAGAGTCAGAGGGTTTTTTTTTTTCATTTATCCTGGCTCCTCCAATCCAAGCTTGTTAAGGCTGGTGGATAGTGGCCCTTATTTTTGAAGCTCCATAAATCATATATATACATCATCAAATTAACCCACACTCCTTGGGGGGCTAACACATGTCTTCTGACGCAGAAATATTATAATCAAAAATATTTGTTATTTTTAAAATTATAACTCAAATCACTGACTTCTGGCGTTGAGGTGAGTTCCGGCTTCTTGGCTGACCTCTGACTTGACTTATGACATAAGCTGCATTCATTCTTATAGTAAAATCCTCTGACATTTTTTTCAACTTCTCATTTTCTACTTTTAATTCCTTACTGGCATTTAGTATCGCTCTATCCTCGTCCGACTTTTCTCTTCTGAGCTTACGCTACGAATGCGGCTTACATCACACGTCGAGTCAGAGGTCAGCCAAGAACTCTCTCGTGAACTAGCATACTAGCCAACTGGTCATATTCATTTTTGGGTGAACTATTCTTTTAAGTTACATGGATTAAAATTCTCATAGCTATAATGCCTTTTAAGTCTCATATCTTGCCATTTTACTTATGCTACTTTACTTAAAGCGAACAAATACCACTTACAAGTAATAATAATAACACAATTGTTTTCTCAAACATCCATAAGATCAGATATCAGATCACATGAATGTGTAATATGACACATTTGCTTTGAACATTTTCTTTATATTACTTATGTTATTTGATGGCTTTACAGAAGGTGTTACTGAACTTCCTATCATCTTTCCAGAGATCCAGGAAGAGTTTATTTCATACAATACGACCCCACAGCAGCAACAGATCTAATCTATTCTGCAACAGCCACACACAGGCACCATATTGAGAGAAACTTACCCTGACTACACTGCTCCAGGAGTTTGGGGAATAGAAGCCTGTAAAGAGCAGTTGCACAGAGCTTCAGAGACGACATCAAACAAGGGAAATTACAACGTGTTAACAGGCCCTTTAAGACACTTACATTATAATTACATAATGACATATAATTTTTATTACAGCATTTACAATCTGAATTACAAGTGTTCGTCTGGAAAAGTAGGTGTGATTAATGTCATGTGGAAAAACTCTTGCCTGTGTTTGATGAAGGATGTGAGTGGGTTGACACATGCTGAGATGGCACCCACTGTCACTTGGCTGTGAACTTGTGGGTCTGGATGAGCCGTGATTGCCTGGATTACATCCAGCACATCGGTGTACCTACAACACATAACAGTAATCAATTAAATTATTTTTGTATATGATGGCTATGTCAAGTTCAAGTCCAGTAACCTTTATTTTATACAATACAGTTCATAGCAACAACATAATGAATGATGCAAACTCTATTAAAAATGGGACAAATTTAGATGCTCTTGTAAAGTGGCTCTTATATTACAATAATGTCAATGTTCAAACCTCAGTTCAATTCAGCTATAAGCAACTCTAAAGAAGGCAACATATTGTTATTCATCTCAAGTCCATTCAATGTTCAATAAGTGTCAATGCTGTAAAATTAATCAGTTGTGAGCAGCTGAAATAAATATGATCCTCAAGGTATTGAGACTCAGTGTTCATGTCTGTCTTACCCTGGTATAAGCAGCACAACTCTGGTTGAATTCAGATCCGTCTCCCTCTGTTTGGCCAGGAGGCTGCTCAGGAACCGCTGAAGGTGTGATGCACTGAATTCCTCAGAGCCCTCCAGAGCAGGGCAAAACACCTCCCACCTTTCAATCAAACAGTCCTCAGTTTAGGAGTTATTAGAGTGCACTAGCATTCAAGATGCTTTCCGTTGAACTCACAAAGTAAGAATTTCCAACCTTCTTTTTAGATAAACGCAGTAGAACACATATTCCAAATTGCTATTTGCTTTTAACATTCTTCCAATAGCATTAGAGCAAAATCATTAGGGTCAGAAGTCAGAAATATCACTCACTAGCAATCTGCCACATCCAATATTAAAAGAAAGACAATGTCACAGTTGTAATGAGCGCAGATATAGTTCTTTCACCTGGCGCTATTTTGATTCACTTCCATCAAGAAATCACACATATTCTCCTTATGACTGCCTGGCAAGCCTGCAATGACAGTGAGGACCACCTACACAAACAAACACATGTATCTATTATTATTTATATGCTCGGTTTACTCCAGCATGACCTGTCAGATAAATTATGTATGACTGCATTGCATTTATACACATGCATTTCACCTTCTTCTTGGATTCAGGTATGATGTTTTCAGATGCTGTGTCTGAAAACACAGTAGACAAGTGGTCGCTGCAGACAGATTCTTCACCCACACTACTGCTGATGGCAAAATGCTGAAGGAACCTGAGCAGAAAATTTGATAGACATCAATGTTCATGAGCAAAGCAACAAGCACTGCAACCAATGAGACGATAGGAATATATGCTGCATATACCAGACAGTTTTTCATCAATTTGTTGATTTTTCACCAGGTTAGCACCATTTTCAAAAATGGGCTCAGCATTTTAGTCCTTAATGACAGATAGAAACCAAGCAACTGGCAAAATGTCTTGCCAATTGCCTGTCTCAGTCATAGCTGGTTAATTACCAAGAGAAAGCTTGACATTCTGCCACATCATCCCTACTTAGGACTGAGTGGAGGTGTGTACATGTATGTGTTACCTGTCCTGCTCTGGCAGCTGTGGATAAGCAGTCTTCAAAACAGCTCTGTGACTGTTTGCCACCGATGTATGTATCTCATGAAGCTTTAACAGCCTGAAGTACCTGAGAGGAAACACGTCATTGGATACGTTTATGTGCTACATCATGATACCTCGGGGCTCAAGCACAATAAGATCTTAACAAATCAGGCTGAATGCTGTTGGCTGAGCTGATGTAGAATGAAGTGTTAACTCACATGCTCTTGTGCTCAGGGCTCAGCTGATCGTTGAGGACGTGTTGCACTCTCAAACCAGAGTCTGACTTACGCCAAGCTGGCAGGACCTGTAAATCATATCACAACTCATTTACAACCAAACACTAAACAGAATACAACAACTATGCAGGACGACAGAAACCTAAATGTTGTGTGTGTGTGCACCTGTGAATAGAAGCTTTTGTAGCTCTTGGTTCTGGGAAGCAGAGCGATAGCCAGAGAGAAATCAGCACTACGTAAGGGGAATGGAAGGTGCGGAAGCAGAGAGGTCTGATACTTGATGAACAGCATTGAAACATTAGACAGAGAGCCCTGTGAAAACAACATAATAAACAAAGCTAAACTGGTGATATATACAGTACCACTCAAAATATATATCTATATAAATATATTTCATAAAACATTTTTAAATAAAATTGTGAAATGTTTTTACAATTTAAAATAACTGTTTTTTGTTTTAATACTTTTTTAAAATTGTAATTTATTCATGTGATGCAAAGCTGAATTTTCAGGAGCTATTAATTACAACTCCAGTCATTCATCACAACTCCAGTGTTGCATTATCCAGAAGTCATTTTAAAATGCTGATTCTTTTACTTTAGAAAGATTTTTTATTATTCATCAATGTCCATAAGTTGTTCTGTTTAAAGACAGCATTTATTTGAAAAGCAATGTAAATTTATTATCAATTTAATACACCTCTGTTGAATAAAAGTATTTATTCTTGTTTAAAAAAATTATTCTGTCCCCAAATATATCACGAATGAGAGCATTGCTCACCCCATCATAGAGCTTAATAGTGTTGATGTGACTCATAGAGAGTGTAATGGATCCGTGATGAGGATGCACAAACAGGATACCCTCAGAGAAAAACACCAGCTTCCCTACAGGACAATAAACACATTAATGCCTATGCACAAAGACTACTTGAAACCATGACCTTCCAGTAGAGATGAAATCTGACCTTCCTCAGGCGTAGACAGCAGGCTGTTGGAGAACATGTAGGCAGTGTCTCTCACTGTTAGAGGAATGCCCAAACATGTACCATCCTCTTCCTGTTTTCACACACATAGGTTTTATAGCATTTATGACAGTTAATATAGCATGAATTTTAAAGGTTTGTACAAATAACTGCCCTGTAAAACTTCACCTTCAGCAGATGCTGAGCCTGTTCAGACATTCGTACATCAGCCTCATCTACCTATAACACAGAAAACAATAAATCAATTATCTCAGCATTCAATTGAAAATATCAATCTAAAGTATTACTCTGCCATTATTTATGTTATAACAAGAAATGCACATTTTGCACAGAAAGACAATGATATTATACCAGCCAGCAGGCATGGCGAGGAACTGAGGAGGTGAGCACAGTGAAGCAGCTGTCAGAGGAAAGAGCACCATCTGCCGGAGAAGAGGTGCCTTACAATCTCATATGGACTATTCAGTATTAATAATTAGTATTTAATTAACCTCCAACTGAATACTTTCACAAAACTGATTTTTACCTCTCTGCTGAATGTAAACGCTGGACTCCAGAAAGGACTCGGAAAAAACTACTGATCCCAGGTTCCCTCCACCCTGGAGATCTGGAATATCATGCACCATCATGGATGCCTGTGGAGAAGCCAGCCATTTAATACAAGCTGCAATACATTCAAAGTAATGCAGTTGGGATGGAAAAGTTTTATACTCACAGTTTTTACCATAAAGCGGCTGTCCTCATCACTGAGGGGAATGATTCTGTGTAAAGGAAGACTGTTTTTAAGTTAAAGAATTCAGAAAATGTATAATACAGGATAACGTCTGAAGAGAATAGCTGTGTCTGTCGACAGAAACTCACGTTCCCTCATTGTTGACAGCCTGTATGCTAAACACAGCTTTGGATCTGAATTAAACAGACAAAGGAGATTCTCAATTCACAAAGCAAGCACAAAATGTGTCCTAAAATGAGACCCAAATATAACTACACTAGTATAACTACTGTTTAATAACCAAGGGTCACAAGGAATCTGCAAACTAAGAACCCCAGAGAAAACTACACAAATTTCCACAGATTGGGAACGTCTGTCAGTTCTACAGTCTATATGCCTGTGTGTTTGTTTTGTACATATCTGGCATAATTTGATCATACTTCACCTTCCTATGACATTGTTTAAATTCATTCCATATAATTCACCCCAAAATCAGCACAGAAAAGGTCAAAGAAAGAAAAATATGCAGAAAAAAATATTTCTTCTGGGCCCTTTCTGTGTGAGTTGCATACCTGAGAGCTCCCCTGTACTGAAGCAACCCAAAGTTGTCCAAGGCCAGATGAAACGTTTGCTCAGCTACATCCTTTGCCTTGAAAAAATGTGTGCATCATTTTCTGTATTGATAAGGCTCATTCACTCAAATAATAAACTATTCAAAAACAGACTATAGTAGTTCTATCAGCATCCATTTGAATGTACTGTAATTTGTTTTACTTGGTGTTTTAAGTGTGAATTTTAATTATGTTTGTGAATATAGAAAGTTAGAATATAGAAAGAATCAGAAAGTTGCTTGGTTTTACTGTGACAGTAGCCCCTTTTTGTTCATAAATCTTCCTTAATTGGACAATTTTTATCCTTTTAAAACATTATAGTAATCGGAAAGCTATTTCTAAAATGAAACTTTTTACCCACATTTACTTCTGAAGTTGCCTTTTAACTTCATTTGTAAATAGTTTTCACTTTTCATGTCAACCCTACATTAATGTTCATTAGTTTGAGTAAACAGGGCCAATTTGGTGTAATACTTACCTTACTAGCACTGGAGTTGATGGAGAAACATTTGATTCCTGCTAGTACAGACTGAACCACAGCTGAGTAGATATGTGAAAGCAGCCTGCAACAAAACAGGTCTACCTTTAAAGGTGCCATAGAATGCATTGAGAGAATATTTTAAATTGTTCTCTGATATGTACATAGAAGGTATGTAGC
>JAUMHQ010000070.1:7478868-7492510 GCA_032361165.1 Enteromius paludinosus
ATGTTATGTCCATGTACTGAACTGTTATTATTCAACCATGCCAAGGTACATTCAGTTTTCCATTCTATGGCACCTTTTATACCAATCCAATCATCAAAACACAGTACAGAGAGCACCTGGAGTACTTACTGAAGATCTGTGCCTTTCTGCTGGGTGTTGTCATTTCCTTTAGAATCAGAAAAACACAGTAAACTTACGACAGAGAAATTTAAAATTATTTCATCAAAACGTATTCTAGTGTACACACTTACCCAAGTATGGGACATGTGTGCTTCCAAAGAAATATGTTCGAGCACAGGCTAGTGGCCCTTTAGGAGCCACACATTGCAGCAGCTTTAAAAGAGGCATAACAAACACACATATTAAATTGTTTCATGTAGACTAATTCCGTCTACTTCACTTCATCATGACACTGTGTGGCACTCTCACCATGTGTTTGGCAACACCCCCACCAGGGCCAGTGTTGCGAACCTGGTGGCCTTCAGAGGGGAAGGTGAAACAGTAGTTCTCCAGATCTTCCTTAGTAGAGTGGCTCCCAAACAACACAAACGGCTGTCTGCTTTTACTGGCATACAAACAGTGTCAAATTCATTACATGCCTTACAAAGAAAAATAATTCCTTCAAAATGTCTTTCTTAGAAATAAGAGCTGCTGTATCATATGTAAATACCTCTTGTCTGTAATATTGCTGGAAATAAGGCCATGCGAATAATATGTTCTGAAAGGCTAAAAGACACAGAAAATTAGATTAGACATCACACGAGGAATCATATCCAACATGTTATTTTCAGTGACTGTTGAAGCCAACATGAAACCACATTAATAAAGAAAAAACATGCAGGAGGTGACTTGGTTCATTTGGAATGGATTTTTTTCACAAGGACCATTTAATTGGCTGTTTCATACAAGAACAGAGTCAAATTGAGGTTGCAGTCAATCGTTTTTTAACTATTAGTAAACATTTCCAAGCTCATGCAAACTAGGTGCTATTATCTGAAAGTAAATTAACCATCTTTGAATTCATTTCCCCTTTAAATTACGGTAGTGATAATTTTACAAACAGCACCTCTGCAACTTGGGCTTCTGACAGCTCCTGTATGGAAAGTGCACTTTCGATTTCCATACTGGAGAACAGACAGCTCCACTGTCTTTCGAAATGCTGGAGATCCTGTGAGAGAGTGTCACATCAACTCGTGTATAAGAAAGAAATGTGTGCATGGGCATTTGACTAACAATCAAGCTTCAAAATATGCAAGTGATTTACTTCATTAAGAAGGCAGTCCAGAGACGCTGGGTCCAATCTGTTGTAGACTTGCCAAAGTCTTTGACTTACATCTGTGAGCTAGAAGATGCAAGAAATAAAATGGTTTTCGTAAAGGATACAATAATAACAAGCGTGTTCATTTATTTGCACTTACACTAGTATCAGTCATATTAAATAGCATTCACAATTATTATAAAATGTGTATATTACCAATAAATCATGTAAATGTCATGGAATATAAACACAATACCTTATATTTCATGGTGAAAAACACTCCAGCCCCAATTCCTTCCAAGGCAAATGCCTGAATGATAGGCCATTTCTCCAACATGAACATGTCAAACTTCTGAACATGGCCTATGGACAATACAAATCAACTGTAATCATCATGGTTAAAAGAAAAATAGTTTTGCAATCCCTTCATCAGTGTAGCATATGCTTACCATGTGAACTGTAGGGAATTCCGATGCAACAGCAATCTTGAACCATGGACACAAAACTTGATATTTTAAATTCCTCAGCAACCTCTTCATCCTCATACTAAAAGCAACAACAGCAATCAGACAAAATTGTTGTTTTTTTACATGATTTTTACATTTAGACTATCTCCGCCATCATCTAATGCTCACTTAAAGTTAATATGCAAGAGAACTACAACTCTTAAATGTAATCTCTAGCAAAAATAATATTTTATACCTTATTTTTTAAGTATTTTATTATAACATTTTATGGACAACATTTGTTTCCATTACATATAATCAAAACAGTATTAAATTTAAATACCTGCCATCGCATGAAAATAAATATCGGCTTGAATTTTAATAGATAGTAGAGATGTGGATATTAATTAAAAACAGTGCTGTAGATCATTACTTCTGTCTCGGTTAGACAATGAAGCTGCAGATTTCTCCAGTGAGATACATAGGGAAGCAGGTACCCATAATTCACTGGGTTGCAGTACAGATGCACACTCTCCGCCTTAATAAGGATGATCACATCTGGGAAAAAGCAAACACAATCACATATACGTACAACAAATACGCTTATTCCATCCAAGAATAACTAATCGAGCTTTTTAACCCAATTCGTGAATATGAATGATATATTATTGTTGTACCATCAAGAACTTCCTCTGGAAAGTCCTCTGGGATCTGCTCCATGTCAAAATGGTTGTGTTTATACAAGCCACAGAAAAGGTAGCTGGCCAGCTCACTGCAGCCGTCATTGTAGCGGCTGTCAATACCTGGAAAATCAAACACAGCATATTACTTGCAGGTGGCTCACTGGAGCAAGTCATCTCCGCCTGTCTCTTTGGAGTAAAGATCATGTGAGTGAAAGAGCACAGGTGATATTGATTAATTAACTCACCCAGGGAGCAAAGGATGCCATCTGGAGCTGTATTAACATCATCCTTTAGCAGAGCCTGGACTTGCCGTAAGCGGGAGCAGCTGCAAGAACGCCATTGCATTACATTCACTGAACATGGTTCAGGAAATAACAAAACAATGCAATTCTGTATTACACGGAAAATAGAAAGGATTCCGTGCAGAGAAATAATTCACAATTACTAATTATTTATTCACTATCATGTCTGTCCAACTTTGTATGCAGCTCTTTTATATACAAGGACACTTAATTGTGATCAGGGACTGTCAAGCACAAAGGTCATTCAGGATATTATAGTAGTTATCATTGTATAGAATTCCAAGTGTTCTGGAGTAATGGTATATTTGTGTAAAGAATAGATTTAAACTTCTTGTTACAACTAATAATCTTCTAAAACCTGACATTTAATTTGTAATCACGCCACATATTAAGTAATGATCGGTGCTTTTCAAACACTGATTCTTAATAGTTTTAAAAACTATTTACAAATCTTTTGTTTTCAAATCAATGGAAAATTGAAGCTTTGATACATTATACTATATTGAACCTTGGTTTCAGTGTTTCACTGCACTGATAAATAAAAAAAAGAGTGTTTAATAGTTTTATTTTGGGTAAGTAATGTAGGTTCATTTTTAATTAAACAAATGTTACAACGCTAGCATGTATTATACAAAAAGGAGGATGGTAGTTATTTGATTTTAATTGCCCTAGTTTGGCATAGCAGCCTAAGGACACACAAACAAGAACACAGGTCACACCGGACCTTTATATTTAATGATATTTAATATTTGTCGAGTATATTTCTTATTTTAACTTCATAAAAACATTTGCAATTACCTTGTGATTTTAAAAATATTTAATTTTCACTTCCACAGACAAACCAAAAGTGTAGGAGTGTGGATTTAAAAAGTGAACAACGGCAGAATTTTCCTTATTTCCTTTCCTTATTGCTCATTTAATATGCTCAAATTATGTGCAAAGAGTCCATAGGCATATTTTCTCTGAAAATGTTTATGAAAAACATGATGGTCCTCCTTCCATCCCCCAAATCCATCATATTCATCACTGGCCATGATCTCATACAATGGCAACGCTTAAGACGTCAAGACCAATATTTTTACTGCTGTAACGTTACTATTTATTGTAACATAGGTATATTCAACACAATACGTTTAACTAAAATAGATGTAACTGTTAAGGTTACAAACAAACATAATTTTGCGTGAAATTAGATAACGTTATCTCGACCATTAATTCAAATATCATCGCTCATAACGTTACTGAATTTACAGTTGAATTATCAAATGAGGAAACCATTCATTTGACGATTTATATTCAAGGGATAGCCATATCTGTATCTTTTAGTTCATATTCAACCAAAACCCAGGCGAACGGATGTTTACAGTGTTCCCATGCTGTCACCATCTTGGAAACGTGAGCTGAGAAGCGTCTCAGGGGATCAGAAATCAAGCGAGAATAATGGGTTCACGCTGAGGGGTGGGCGGGGGCGCTCGACAATTAGCTTAACGACAATTATCTGCAAGCTAATTACATTTTTATTGAATAACTGGTAATGTTAGCATCTTATTACACGGAAATCCCTTATTTTTAGACGTTGCCTTTAGAAGGAGGGGGCGCGAGCGGACGTTGGCCCGCGAGCCTCAGCAACGGTCATTTCTGCTTGAAATAAAAACATCGTGCCTTTAATACAACCGGCACGAAAATAAACGACGGAAAATAATAATTACCTTACGGCAGCGGTCATTATGGGAGATTTGTTTTTCCTTATAGCAGCCATGGTCGTTTGGTATTTAGAAAGCAATTGGAGATCTGTCACTATTTCTATTGCTGTTAGTCTCCATAGTAAGCAAAGGATTCACTGTAGGAGAGAACAACAGACTAGTGCGCATAGGAACCGCGCATACCATCTTCCGAAGGAGGGGGGGGTCCAGTATTTTCAGCGTTGCGCGGTGTTAGAGGACAGGCAGTGTGCCGTCCCCTGATCGAAATATCAACATTTTTTATAGAGCTATTCACAAATTTGGCATAAAAATGTTTAAGAACACTTTTATTGTAAAATCAAAACAAATGAATGATACGTTTGCCTCCTCCTCCGCTGCTGAGGGCGAAGGAAGAAATATGACCAGTGTCTCGTGCAATCCTCGAGCAACGTTATTCTCGGTTTTTAAGCGAATTTAAACAAAAGAAAGTTTTTGCGCACCAACAAGGTTTCAAGTTAAGAGTGGTTCCAGTTCTTAAGACTGATCCGCATTTATAATATATAATATATACAAGAACATAGAAACAATGCACATCCATCCAAAATGTATTTATTTTTTTGACAGCTTATTTGACCAATTCACTCAACACGCTTATCTTTTAGCTTTATAGTGCTGTTGATCATCCATGATGTTTCAAAAACTGAATTGATCAACTGGGTTAGTTGCTGATCAATCAGAGTCTATTAAACCCCCTTCACAAGGGTGAAATATGTTTTAATTAAGTACATGCAATTGTTTAGTATTGCTATATGCAATCTGTTGTATTATCATTCTATAGGCTATTTACTTTTGGTTAGTTTTATTGTCATGCGCTTCAATTTAGCCGTTACATTAGCAGCTAAAAAACTCTAAACTGTTATGTGTTCCAATGGTGTTATCATGTTGCCATGTTTAGTTTTCTTTCTTTCTCTAATCTGTCCTGTGGGAAAGTGGTAAGAAATGTCTTGATATTTAATACTATCAAAAATATGGATTATTTGTTGAGGTGAGAGATGAAGAACTGCATGCAACATGTCAGTGTAAAAGATAAATTTGTGTAGGCCTGAGACAAGCAAAAATAGAAAAACAGGAACTTCTGTAGATGACTTTGTGTGTGATAACATAAGATAAAGACATGGCAGGCGGTTTGTTGAATTTCCCTTATGAAACACACACACAAAGCCCCTGCCAAAGACCAAAACAAAGACACACTCTGTCAAACACAAGCCCTCAGGCCAAATTTCATTACCAGATTATTGTTACAGTACCTTTAATTGGCAAGCACATGCACTTTAGTTGATCTAAATTTCCCTTGAGACCGTATCAGGATCCTGGTAACGGAAATGCCCTGGTTAGAAGTCGCTGAGCAGACTCAAGTTCACCTTTGCTTCTACCATAATTGACTAGAAAGAAAACATCTTTACTCCTCCACAACATTTTACATGACAGGTTTAGTGAACTTGACTGCTCCAGAAAACAGGAGCGCAGCCATTGGACAGCATTGGACCCTGAGGATTTGACTTTCTTTTAGGAATTCTACTAGGCTACTTACCACTCTCTGATTAACTGTTACCAGTTAAGCATCACAACTAGTAAGCACAGATAACCAAAAATGAAATGCCAACCATGACAGCAGCTGTGCGTGTTCACCACTATCTTTATTTATTTATTTAGTCATTGGCTTAAGAACTGCATCTTACTTCTTTATGATGTAGATTGAACTACAGTAGGTTCTGGAAACATTCCTCAGATTTTGGTCCATACAAACATGATAACATCACACAGTCAGCTACACATCCATGATGTGAATCACCCATTCCACCATGTCTCAAAGGTGCTCTATAGGATTAAGATTTGATGATGGTAAACTGTGCATACACTGTGGTAAAGGTATGGACATGGTTAATAACAATACTCAGGTATGCTGTGGCATATAAACATTGCTCAGTTGGTACTAATAAGCCCAGAGAAACATCCCCAGCAGCCTAAAACAGTAATAAAAGGCAAGATGCTGACTTTAACAACCAAATGTCTGAGCAAAGCAGTCTTCTTCCGAAATTCTATTGTCCAGTTTTGGTGAGTTCAAGTGAACTTAAATCTCAGTTTCCTGTGTGTTTGTGTGTTTACACAAAGCCTTATATAAATACTGCTAATATATGTGCTACAGTATTTATATGAAACAATGTGTATGTATTTATAAAATACATTTTAAAAATGTAAAGTGTGTTTTTGGACATTTTTATTCTAACTACTTAAATTCTCTTTGTACGAACAACTTCTGAACTAGAACAACTTCAGCTGAACTTCATAAAAAAGGCATGTGCAACATCATTATGTAAGTACTGTTTATTTTTTTTATGTTCGCTTTAGATAAACATTTTTTGTGGACCTATTTCCAAAGAACTGGACATACTTCATCTCTCTTACTTAAAGAAGCGAAGACAAGAACCAGAGCCAGCAGGAGGAGTATGATATATGTTGCAAAATGACTGCGAATAAGAGTGCTTATGCCAGTAGAAATACCTGAGAAAGTAATGTTCTTTTAAGTCATTGACACAGGGTGTTTTCTGTTTAATATCCATACAATACATGTTGGTGAAGAAAAAGAGCGGAGAGAGATAAAGGTTTTTTCCTCGGTGTCATGGCAATAAAAGCTGGTTATCAAGAAGTTTTCCTGAACTGGAAGAACTAGGACATGTTGGGTGGGCATTTAGCCAGGAGTGTACAGAGAATGTTTTCCTTTTCATCCATTGTAACCACAGTAGAAATCTATTAAATCTAAAGAATATACATGGCCAGCAGCCAAAGAGGCTTGCGGGAAACAATGGATATTTCCTGAACACTGCTAACTGTAAACAGGTTGAGGAGTTATTATCTGGCATCCAGGTGCTTGCTGCCTCATACAGTATGGGGGTTTTAAAACACAGAAAATGGAAAATGACTCTCTTCAAAAACCTGACATGGGCTACTAAAGTTAGAGATAGCAGATGTTGCAACACCGATGCGTGTTAAGAGGTCTGTTTGTCGTACTGTTTTGTGTATAGATTCTGTTAGAACCAGCCGTTAGATTGTACTGGCATGTAATATGCAAATAATAGGAACAACACTGTTTCATAACTCAGATTTAATGAAGCTCTTAAACAGTCTTACATAACACCGTAAGCAGTTTATCATTGCAACATATTCAAATCCTAAAACGTGTAACATCATGCCGTTGAACTGTCCGAACATGTGGAAATATTTTATTTTATCAGCCACACAGATCTTAACAGCTTGTGTTAGTGAGTCTCATTGCAAAAATGTCTTTTACTTTTTAAAAATGCTGATAAATAGCAGTTTTGGTGCATCTGAGTAAATGGCAGGTTTTTATTGCTCATTTTATTTCAAAATGGCAAATACTGACAAAAAATAGCTTTTGCTCTTTTTGCTCAGTGAAAGGGTGTAGAAATCATCATATCATATCATTTCACATTACAGTACGTCATATCATATCATTTTAGAAAAAGCCTTTCACAGCCACAGTCTGTGAACAAGCCTTTTCCATCTCAATTCTTCTAATTCTCTCTTTGGCTTGTCAGCTCTAGCACAACCACAAATGTCTGTGTGTTTTGGAATTGATTTATTATTGACGATAATTGTCATCAACATTACACTTTTGTTTTTAGATTTGTAATTTGGCCCCATCTTTTAAACTTGATAAGTTATTTTAACCTAAACCTTAAGATCAGAGAATCAAACACTTGTCATGCCCAAAATGAGAAGCAAACAAAAAAGGTGACCGAACATTTAAAATAATGATGCCTATAATTATTTGTGTATTTAAACAGAGGTAATGTTGTGTTATCTGGATGTTGTTTGTAAGCACTGTGGTCAACTTGTTTTATGATGATTACATAAAATAATATGTATGCATGTAATGTGTGTGCATAAAATGGTGTGTTTGGCCTGAAAGAATGAACTTTACTGAATTGGGTTTGCTATTTCTATTGTCTATCACATGCTATTGTTTCTCTTCACAATGAATCATTTAATAGTGGTGTTGATGTCATATTTTAAAGAAATGTTATTTTTGAAAATGAACAAAGTGAGCAATAAACAAGCAAAAGAACAGTTGAGTTGGTTTAGGTATGTGTAGAAAAGTTTTTATTGATATAGAAAATAGTTATACATGTATATTTCCAATGAAAAAGAAAAAAATGTTATGCAAAGGATTTTTCTTGAAAGATCTTTAGGGGTTTTTTACTGGGTCATTGTACTGTCAATCCACTTTGTGTATTGGGAGATGATCGTGTAGAGTCCAGGTTTTCTGCTGGAACCACATTTCTTTCCTCCGTTGGAGGTTATTCCCACAGCAGTGCCCTTGAATAAGAGAGGACCTCCGGAGTCACCCTACAAGACCAAAAGACAGCAGAAATGAGACAGGTCATGTATAAGACGTTGTCTTTCCAGTGGTTCATTTCAAAGTGCTTTACGAAGCAATGAACTCACATCACAGGTGTCCTTTCGTTTTTCTGCAGCACAGAGCATGTTGCCTGTGAACTTTGTTCCATAGTAGTCACCGCGGGAACAGAGCCATCGTTGCATGACTTTGATACTGAGCTCTTGCAGTTTGTCTGGCCGTCCTCCTAGGTTGTTCAATGAACCCCATCCAGCTGTTTCCACAGACTCAGACTCCTTAGGGTCAGACAAACTTTCACGCTGGAATGTCACTGGATCTACTGCATCGCTCTCAGTGACTGGCTTATCCAACTGTCAAAGACAACAGTGCATAATTCTGACAGTCTGCTGATAAAAACTGTTGCCTTTTATATACACATGCACAGATTCCAGTGATGATTGGATCACAGCATTTACCTTGAGCAGTGCAATATCATTGTCATAGTTGCTTAAACTGAAATCAGGATGGCTGTAGACTGCAGTGACTTCAAAGGTTTGTTTAGTGTCTTCGGCATCAGACAGGGAGTGAGCACCCAACACAACTTTAAAACCAGATGTCCTCCTGCAACACATTTATCATTTTGCATAGATAAAAATATTGTTTTTCTGAAACAAATGCTTAAAACAAACCACTACACTCTCAGAACCTCTCAGTACACTCTTGTACCTTATTCAATAAATTATGCATGTTTGTGTCTTAAAGGTACCTCAGTGGCGCATTTTGAAACCTTTTGAAAAGATACAACCCCAAAGACAGATTTTTTTCTGAGATTGTAGAGACTGAAATTCGGACATATTTGCTGCTGAAATCATTTCAGCTTTGCATTGCCAGCGATCACTAGTGTTGATATGTTACATACCCGTCCTGAAAGCAGTGTGCTGCACTCATGACCCACTGACTGGAGATCAGAAAGCCACCACACTCATGTTTTCCATTCCACTGAAGTGAAGCCATGTACGGACGAGAGTGTGCAGCAGCCTCTTTTCCTCCTGTGATGCATTCACCTGCACATTACACAATAATGTGGAATTAAACCCCATAACGTAAGAAATGCATGCATAAATAGATTTAAGTACCGATAATGAATATTACTCACCAGTCTGAGATGCTGCATAAAGCAGCAAAGTAGCAAATATCAGTCTATTCATAGTGAACGATCTTTATCTGTATAATTCTGAGACTGAAGACCACTCAGTCCGGGCTGAGCTTTATATAATGCCCAAACGAGAGAGAGAGAGAGAGAGACAGAGGGTGTGTGTTGTTCTCTTTGCCTTCTTTTCCCAACCCCACACCACAAGAATAAGCCATAAATCTTCCTTGCCTTATCTTTCCCTTTACATCTACTCTGTCTTCTTCACTTTTCCTTTCCTCTAAATGTTTCCTTTCCCGTAATTGTGTCTATAAGTAAAAACAGAACATTATATTTTTGTATGGAGTGAAAATGAAAGAAAATTGGGAGTAATGACTTTCACATGTATTTGGATAACCCGCATATGCAGTGCCCATATTAATCAGAAGTGAGCAGTACCCTCGTTGTTCAACCCTCTTCTGCATATGTTTTTCTTTTCCAGTTCACTGAGCTTTACCTGGTGATGCTATCATAATAATCTTCTGGAACCTTCACGCTCACTTCCAGCCTCAATTTTCACATGTGCCAAGAAGAAACTTTTAGTGAATACTTTTTTTTCTTATTGTGAAGATATTTGAACAATGTGAATAATACTTTTTTTCACTACTTTTGTTTGTTTGAAAGATTCCATCTTTATTTATTTAATAAACTGCTTAATAAATGAATGGATATAAACAGGTATAATGCAGATTTTTATAAAGAAAAAACTTTTTTTTTTTTTTTCAAAACTATATTTTACATAGTACTCAAACTGTTGCATATAACTCAAAATTACAATAAACTGTACATTCACAGGCAAAATGCGATTAATTTTAAACTGCTAATTTTAAACCACAATGCTTTTACAGCTAACTAAACATTGGATGACAGGGTTGGGGCAAGTTGAAACACATTTTAACATTCCCTTACATCTGAGAACTTGTTTTTCAGCAGCTTAAAGCCAAAAGAGTGTGGGTAAAATGTGCCCTCTGCAGTTTATGGTTCCACCAAGCGGTTAAAAACATTGTTTTGTCACCATTGCGACTCATAGTCATTGTGACTGTCACACACAAATTTTCTAATTTTCTGGTTAGATTGACATATTCCTCACCTTGGTACACTTGGTAAGAGTTCAGTAAGCATAAATTCTGTTAAAGGAATAGTTCACCCAAAAATGAAAATTCTGTCATCATTTACTCATCCTCAAGTGGTTCCAAACCTGTATGAATGTCTTTGTTCGGCTGAGCACAAAGGAGGATAATCTGAAGAACGTGGGAAACAGAGCCATTATGGGGCACCATTGATCTCCATAGTATTTTTTTATTGGCAGCGGCTATATGAAAATAGCAGCATTGTTTAGTAATATGCGGTTGGCTATTTACACTAAGTGCAAATAGCATTTTATAGGCTAGCTACTTATTGCAAGTGGCAATTATCTGCACCTCAGTATTGAAGTACATAATAAAATATTCCTTTAATATTACAGCATTTCCCAGAAATTCTCTCTCTGTTCTCAACTCCCAGTCTCTCAGTAAAATGGTTTTAAAAATGAAAGATTCCAGAGTTGATCCAGTTCCATTTTGTTTGTATAAATCATATTTCGATTCTCTATGTCCTGTAGTTTTGAGTATTACCAATATCTCCTTGAGTCCTGGTGTCATGCCAGCTTCAGTACACCTAAAATTGCGGCTGTCATCCCGGTACCAAAATATAACAACATGGACTTTGATAACCTAAACAATTTGCTTCCCATATCTAATCTCCCATCCCTTGCCAAAATCTTCTTGAGCCACTTCAATCTGGTTTCCGTAAACTCCACAGCATTTGTTAAGGGTTTCCGACTCTGGTAATCTATCTATACAGATTTTTTTCGATCCAAGTGCTGCTTTTAATACCATTGATCATTCTGTTTAGATCATTCTCTCATTTAGAGACTGTATTTGGAGTGCCTGATACGTCACTGAAGTGGTTTAAGTCCCATCTCTCTGATCGCAAGCTGTTTGTGGTAATGGCTGGATGTTGTTGCAGTGCACTCTGGTGTCCCCCAAGGTTCAGTTTTGGGCCCGATACTTCTTAGTATTTATATCTTTCCTTTAGGCCAACTGTTAAGAACACTGGGTCTCAATTATTCACTTTTATCCAGATGAAAGATTTACATTCACTCAAAACCTCTCTTTTATTTCTCAATGTTTTACTGAGATAAAAAATGGGTGTCTGAAAATGTTCTCTGTCTAAACAGTGATAAGACTGAAGTAATGATTACTGGTTTACCTCACCAGTTGCGCAAAGCAGAGTCCGTTAGAGTCCCTTTTGGTGTGATATTTGACGCCAAGTTGACATTTGTACCTCATGTTCTTAATACAGTCAAAGCATCCTTCTTTCATCTCAGAAACATTGCCAAAATACTGGCAATGAAAAATGAATCAACACTTTTGTGTTTTAACGTCTTGAATATTGTAATGCTTTGCTGGCTGGAGTTTCGAAAGCAAGTCAATTACAGTTAATACAAAATTCAGCTGCTAGAATACTTACTAGGACCACTGCAAGACAGCACATTACACCTGTCTTGGTAAAATTGCACTGGCTTCCTGTTAGTTTTCGTATTGATAATAAAATAAAGCCTTAAATAATTTGACTCCTCAATATTTGTCAGAACTTTTAACCCCCTATACATGCACAGGTGTTCTGAGCTCCTCTGAAGCGGGTCTTTTAACTGTTCCAACAACTCGGCTTAAAACTATAGGCAATCTGGCTTTCCCTTCATTGGCTCCTAAATTGTGGAATTTCCTGCCTTCTAAAATAAGAAATGCAGAATCCCTTACTGTTTTTAAAGCATCTCTTGAAATGTACTTTTTTAGCTTAGCTTTTATGTGATCAATGATTACTTACTGCATTTTTATATCAACTTTGTATTGAAAGGTTGTTTGTATTGTTTGTACTTTTGTGTATATCGTTTTATTTTATGTAAAGCGCTTTGAGATTAAATTTAAAGGCGCTATATAAAATAAAGTTTATTATTATTATCAATCTGGCACATCCTAGGGCCTGTATCAGTGAGGAGGTTCAACCAATTTGGAGTTTAAACTTGAACTCTGAGTTGATTTACCAAGAGATTAAAAACCCAGACTTTCTCTTATTTCAGGGTTAACATACTCTGAGTTTTCACTTAACCTCCTTTCTGAAACGGGCCTCTGATTTGGCTGAGTTCGACGTGTTCCTGTCTACATATATTGACCCAAACAACATTTGAATAAAAAATTCTAGTTTTGACCATGTATTACGGTGGCCAAGAGAGCTCAACGCGCTGCAACTTAAGAAAACAAATGCAAATAGAGAGAACACAAGCACATTAGGAAAACATTTTCATCAAGTTGACAACACAAGTGCTGCGAATCTTCACAACACGTGCAAATGAAAATCCTCACAACATTCATACAAAGAAACGCGCTGCATATTGCTTAGACCACAACAGAAATGTTTCAAGAGGAACCAAAAAAGTGACAGACCCGCTGAGATTTGCATTCCTCAGGATTATTCTGCATTTTATTTT
Source organism: Enteromius paludinosus (assembly GCA_032361165.1). Classification (NCBI taxonomy): domain Eukaryota; kingdom Metazoa; phylum Chordata; class Actinopteri; order Cypriniformes; family Cyprinidae; genus Enteromius; species Enteromius paludinosus. Next base: position 7,492,375 of record JAUMHQ010000070.1, read on the forward strand.
CACAATTAATGAAGCATTGCTGATTTATTTTCACTAACCTTGAAATTATATTGCGTTAAGGATATTAAAGGGATAGTTCACCCAAAAATGAAAAATTGATGTTTATTTACTTACCCCCAGGGCATCCAAGATGTAG
>JAUMHQ010000070.1:7515139-7538530 GCA_032361165.1 Enteromius paludinosus
CCATATGTACATGTACAAACTACTACTACATATACTGTAAAACATTACTTTGGTGTAAAGCTGCTTTGCAATGATACAAATACATTTGAATTGAATTGAATTGAATTGAATCATTACTTTTTTGAGGTATCAGGTTAAGTCACATCAAGAATATTTGATTTGAATAAAACAAAATAAATAACTAGCAGAAACATGTTTACAGTGCAGATTTCCCTCTCTGTATTATACACTGTTCTGTACTGATTCCAGTGTTATGACAGTACATTTTCATAACTTTCTGGACCCCGGGAGGACTAAGAGGCAGTAATTCTTATGTAATGTATCTATTTAATGTGCATAGTGAGCCATTTTTCAGAATGGTGATTGTAGTTACTCGTACATCCTTTATCCTCTATTTTGGCTTTATATCTCATAATGTGGCTGGCTTTATATTTCACATTGTGATTTTGTATCTCATAATATTACTATTTATTTTTGCGATTTGACTACATTAAGCATCTTCCTATTGTGAATTTAAATCTTATAATGCATCTCAATTGTGAATTTGTATATGACTTTATATCTCACAATGTGAGTACATCTGACGAATGTTACTTTAAACGACTCTACCTTTTAGCGGTGACTGTATATCTCATAATTTGACTTCTTATTTTGCAGTGTGATTATTGTATCTCTCAAAGGTGAATTTATATCTCATAACGTAGCTTTAAATCTACATAGTCATACACAATATGACTTCTGTAATTGAATGTAATTCAATGTCGATTTTTCTGTTATCTCACAATGTGACACAATGTATCTCATAATATGACTTTTTACCTTGCAGTTTGACTTTGTACCTCAATGTGGCTTTATATGTCCAAACTATGTCATAATGTGACTTCATATCTTATAGCACGACTATAATATCTCACATTGAGACTTTTTTAATGCAGTCTGACTATATGTTTAAATTGTGACCTTATATCTCATAATGTGACTTTTTATCTTGCAATTTGACTATAAAGTCTCTTTCAGTTGCAATCAAATTTCACTGTGTTACTGTATATCTCATAATGTGACGCTTTCATAATGCAGTTTTCCTGTGCATATGAAACAAAATTTGTTGGCGTGCATATGATATATATATCATATACGTTTGATACAGATCCACCCAACAACCCTAATCTTGCATAGCACATACACACTAAAGTCAATTTTTACATATCAATATCGTAGCGCTGGGGAATATATTGCATGAAATATTCATGCGCATCTCGTCAGTAAACCCTTTTTTTTTTTATTAGCGTTAAATCTCCGTCACCCGTTTCCAACTGGAAACACAGTGTCCATTTTGTGGATTTTTCACCCCACTGCAACGGAGCAACAAGTGCCCCCTCCTCTCATTGATGCAGGTGTGGGATCTGCTTTGTTGATCATAATCCTCTGTACGGAAGAGCCGCTGAGTGTGTCTGACTCCGCCCCCTGACCCCCCACCCCCACCCTTCAGCCCGTGCACTGACCGTTTCCTGGGCGACCTCATGGGATCCGACAGGCGTAAAAATAATGATGGACACCTTAGCCACCGCTGACCCGCCCTGACTCGCCCCCGACTCGCCTGCTCCACATGAGAGGTAACGCAACCACTTAACTGAGGCCCCACTGATACACACACCTACGGGACAGACATACACACTCCTTCACACACATGCACTTAACTGCTTCCTGCTGAGAGCTATTTTCCCTTTTCTTCTCTATCAGGAGGGGGCCCTTTTACACTTAAACTTCAAAATACACAGGCTGAAAAATGATAAAAAACAGCTCATTTGTGAGCAAACCTTCTTTGTGATGCTGTTTACTAAAGGATATGGACACTGGTGAGAGTTCATCTTTGAAGCGACTCACGTCGTAGCCATTGTTCTGGTGAAATATCAATCATAATCGTTGTTTGCCAACACTGTTTTGTTTCATGTCTTCATCTCAGATGTTCGCTGTCATAAAAACACGTATCTGCCTCAAATACAGTTTCAGTAACCTTCAGTGACCCGGAACGCTATGGTTGTGCACCTGAATGCTGAACGGGTCTCAGAAGGAGCATGAGAAAAACTGATTGTGTGTGAAGGTTTGTCTCAGATCCAGACAGTGTGTTAGAGGAGAGCTGAGGTGGGCTGTTTCTCTCAGCTTAGCACTAGGAAAGCGATGTAATACTTTAATTACAGTCCTTAATCACTCACTCCAAAGCCCTCATATTTCTCACCTCCCAGACATGTAGCAGCTCGTTTACAGTAGACTAGAGAAACACCGCAGCTCAGCACATACACAGACACACAGAGTCAGACATCCTACACTCTTAAACATGGATCTTGATCACAAGTGCACAGGGAGTAGAAGAGAACACATCAGGGTCTTATTCATCATAACACAAACGTTGAGCTAGTATGACCTACAACAACTACCATGGAAAAGTATTTTGTGCAAGATGTTGTCTTTCGATTTTAATATTTAGGCCTGAGGCGGAGGGAAATGCAGCTTTTAGCTTACGTAACGTCGCAAACACTTTTTGATTGTCAGGTTAATGAATGGAGTCTAGCTAGGCTAAATGGAATAATGAAATGACTCTGATGATAATACATTGAAAGAGGCTTAAGTTATCACATATCTATAAGAAATAAAACGTGATCTAAACTCAGATGTCATATCCAGTAAAAAGGATGTTCATTGGAAATGATTGGTTCTTGTTTGTGCATATGAGTACACGTATACAGTATCTCTCTCATCTATTAGAAAACATGTACAGTAGACCCCTTTTTCTTCTGATCATCATGGCTTTGGGGCTTAATACATTCCCTGACTATTTATATTTTAGGTTTTGGCAGCAAATGTCACAGTCATAATGCTGGAATTACTCAATTATGATTTTGTGATTTTTAAAACTAGACAGTTATGGCTATACAACCATATTTTGGTTAATTTAAATGAACGATGTGGACTTAAATAGAAAACACAGTGACACACATGATGAGTGTCCAAAATAATAATCATCCACCACTACTTATTCATTTCATTGTGGTCATGCTTATTAAATCTTTCTTTATTTTAATAATGATAATAATTCCCACAACTGATTCATTTGATCGTGATCGTGTTTTATTACTTCTTCCTTCATTGTAGTTAATATTAATGGTTGTACGGATTAATTCCATCGTTGTAATTTAGTTACATTTTGGCCACGGTTTAACAGAAAGGAGACAAATGATATATGTATTTAGATGTAGAATTTTGCAAAGTACACATATAGGCACATGTTTTTTGCCCAGTCTTTGACAATTGCAGATGTCATTCATAGCCACTTTTGTGCTTGCTATTTATATACAAATATATATATATCAGCTTCTAATTTTCTGTGCATATTTAACCTAAAATAAAAATGAAGAAATACACACCCAGCATTAGGGTCATCCAGAAATAAGCATAGGACTTTTTTTTATTTTTTGCATATTCCACAAGTACAGTTCCTCTGTGCTGAAAAACAAAGATGCTTCTCAGGCAAACAAACAGAGATGAGTGCACAGGGCTGGGTGTGGGTGGGGGCCGGTTGATTGCCTGATGTCCCAGGCGTTTACTAAGCACAGAGCGTCAGCCCCCAACTAATTGACGTCGTCATGTTTGGCAGTAGGGTAAAGTGCTCAGCGTAAAAAGCCGCCTTGCGTGGTGTCTGAGTAAACATGGCCGCTCAGAAGATTCTAAATAAGCTCCTGCCCCCACCAAACTCTAATTATTACTGTGGCTTGATCTGAGGCTGCAAAGACCACTGTGATTGGTGAGCTGACAGCATGTGAGCATTGTAGCTGATTGTGTTTGTAAATATAATAATATAGTAATTGTGTGCGTACATGTTGAAATTCAGAAAACATTCGAATATTTTAAAAGTCTTATTTAATTTGTGTTCTGGTTTTGTTTTCTCCACGAACCTGAAGTTGACTGGCCTCCACCCAAAGCCACACCTCTCCATCTTCTCCTGGGTGGCACTGCCCTGCTTACTGAGGGAATTTCTCAATGGGAATTTTTTTTTTCCTTTTTTTTCTCCCTTTAATCTCTAAACAAGCACTTGGGTCTGTCCCGCTTTTACTCAGACAGTTGCAATGAAGAGAGGACAAAAGGAGGCGGGCAACCCCTTTTAATTCATCTCACTTCAGTGCGTTTTAATGCCATCAAAAGTTGTTCTATACATGTGCTCTTTGTAGATGAAAGACTTCAAAAATCCTAAAAATATCAATAGTGAATGATTTTTATACTTGGTTGAGATGTATGTAATCAAATTTGGTATTTTAACACACAAACAGGCCATTAGAGCTGTTCTGGTGAACACACAACAATAGTGGTATTGTTTCTGTGGCACTGGGTAATAAAGACAGAAACCTCAGATTTGTTATCAGTGTTATCTTTCTGGTTTCTTCTCTTACTGTATTGTCCCAGGATATCTTGAAATATACAGGCTCTGCACAGGACTTTCGGTACGATGATGCGGATGTTACTTAACCAGAGAGTCTCAGAGATTTGAAAACATACATTGTGCAACTCTGTCTGTGTTAAAGTCAGGAATAGTTAGTCATAAAGGTTACTGAATTCTTGTTTGCTTACTTTGTTCTGAACTAAGCTCTTGTGAAAAGCATGGGTAGAAACACATTTTTATAATTCCGCCTAAAATAAAAAGACATTGTCACTATTTAAAAACTGACAGCTATTTTAATCCAGTTATTCTGCTGCAATAAAAATGTAAATTTGCAGATGTACATATGCTTCATGTTTGTCATATTGAAAATTAACAAAACTGATGAGTGATTTTATGCACCCCATAAATCTTTATTTGCTTAAAGTTTCATATGTGTTTTTTTAAATGCATTTTTGAATATATATATATATATATATATGGTTGAACTAAATCTTTGTAAGAAAACATGCAATGTATGGCTTTAGTTTATAATGTGCAGTTGACATTTACAGACCATATGTTCCGGAGTTGTTCGAGGGGGAAAAGCAAAAACAATTTTTAAACATTTTGATATTTGCATTTGGAATTCTTTATTTTCTTTTAAAAAATTTATATTTTGCATAAACTGCTGAAAAATAATAAACATAGTGACCTGTATCTGTGTAAAGATAATAACATATGAAATATTTAAAAATGTGAGTCAGTTGCATGATGACAGTCGATAATTCACTTATTACCGTACTTTGCTGGTAAAAGTTTTATTTTAACCATTCATAGTAGCTTACCAGACCACATATTTCTCTTTTTAAAAGACAAACTGCAAGATAGATAACTTAATATAAATAGTTCAAAACAAGTGTATATAACAAAACAAATGCATTTACAAAAAATACACAATAGAAAGCAAGAAAGGAGACAAAGAAAATGTTTTTTCCGATATTGGACAATACTGAATCTTGGCAATCATGGATGCCAAGGCAACCCCTCCATCAAACTACTGTTTAAGACTATTATACATTTAAACTAAAAGGTTAAATCCATTTAAATTAGTGCATATTTAAAAAAAAACTGGCACAAAATATGGAAATATGTTAAAATAAGACAAAAAAGAATCCAATGCACAAGTCAGTAGATTTTTCACAGAATAAATGTGTTTTAACCAGTGTTTTGCACCAGATTTCACTCGTTTGGTGGCTGTCAGTGCGTATATGTCGCGTTTAGATGAATGTTTTCTGCTTTAAGGCCTGTCGCGTTTCAGCAGCTCATACACAGTGTTGAAACAATAACTTTTTTTTCTTAACACAGTTATTCACGTGTATGACAGATTCATAACTCCGTTCCGTCTCGAGGGTAAATGAGACTGTTCACGCTAAAGCTGTTGTAGAAGTGTCCGTTAAACTGCGCGCTCTGGCCGCCGGTAAAAGAGTTATAGTACATTCCACGGTTGACATGCACGCTGTCCTGCAGCTCACCCGCTCCACCTGCGTCAGGCGCGGAGCTGGCGTGGTACGGGCTCAAGGCGCTGATATTTCGGCTGGAGAGTTCGTTTACCAGCCCCAGAGAGCCCTGCCTGCTAGTCGGAGCTGAGGACGAGCTTAAGGCTGACATACTGTTGAAGAAGTTGTTGAAGCACGGAGCGCTGGTAAGGCCCGCCGGAGACGCGCCCTTGTGGCTGTCATTGGCCGCGTCAGTGTCGGGAGATGCGGGTCCCGTGAGGTGAGGGCTGTCGGTGGGTTTGATCCCTGCGAGCTGCCGGTCTTCCTCCGGTTTTGTGTTGCTGGCAACACCTGTGCTGGAATCAGACCTGCGCTTCCTCTTTCTACGAAAGTTGCCGTTGTCAAACATCTTTTCACAGTTGGGGTCTAGAGTCCAGTAGTTTCCTTTCCCTTCAGATAATACGGAGAGTTGATATTAGAACCCAAAGCTAGCAACTTTACATGCAAAAGTTGAATTTACAGTGAAATTCGATTAATTTTAGAACTCTACACGAAATTCTTTGTAAATTGCATAAATAAGATTGTGATTAATTAGAAATCGGTATCAGGCTATATTAATGTGTAATCGTACAATTTAAAAAAAGTTAATTCCAGTTTTTGTTTGAATCATACATTTAGATTTTATGATTTAGTGACTTTAGCGACTTAATTATTCTTATCTTTAAAATAAACTATTAAAGAACAGATCTTTTTTGTAGGTTATATTATTCACTTTATGTATAAAGCTACTGATTATGAATATAACGACATTTTCTTAGGGTTTTCCCACCTGAGCAAAATGTACCTTTTACTAAAAATTACAAAATAATATTATATAGCAGCCTATGTTTTTTGTTATAGGCCTACAGGCCTACCTTTTATAAGACATCAAAAAAGAGACAAGGGTCAAAAAAGAGACAGGGTCTAAAGGAGTCTTTTTTAAAACAGAATGGGTGAATCGTATTTATAGTTTAACATTAATTTATAACATTTGCAACGTAAATTTCTAACATTATTTAATTTATATTGAAGACGCAGTATGTAAACATTTCACTTGTTTTCCCCAGAATTTTGCATTGCAATTTCTCACCAGCCTTTCAATTTTTTTTTCTATCAATTTTATAATCACTGAACATTTTTTAAAAAATAGTTCAGTAAGCCTAATTTGTGATCACAAGTCATTTATTTACTGGATACTCGCGTATTTTCTTTATAAATCTATAGCCTACAAAAATAAGCGTCACATCACCGACTCTAAGCAAAGGTGCACGTGCATCACTCACCTGGGTCGTCTTCGTCCCGCGGCACCTTTTTAAAGCAGTCATTCAGGGAAAGGTTGTGCCTAATGGAGTTCTGCCATCCCGCCTTACTCTTCTTATAAAACGGGAAATTATCCGCCACGTATTGATATATCTGGCTCAGAGTTAACTTCTTCTCGTGCGCGTTCTGTATTGCCATGGCTATCAGAGCAGAGTACGAGTAAGGCGGGCGCACGAGCTTTAACAGTTCCTCTTGGCTCGCGATGGAGAGCCAGCCCAAGTCCGGACCTGCGAACCCGGAGGAGTTGGTGAGATATTGCCTCTGAGAGCCGTAACCCGGAGGGATGAATGACGGACTGTTGTTGCCATGTATGTATGACGAAGAGGAGTTGACACTGGGTCCATTGAGCCACAGGTATGGGTTTGGGGTCGCGTAGTCCCCCAGGCCGTAGCCCGCTGGTCTTTGCGCCGCAGGTAGACTCTGTTGGTGGTAAACACTGAAGTTGTCACAATACACGGCCATATCCGGTGTCTCGTGCGCGCTTTTTGGCAGTTGCTGGAGAGGGTTGACAGCAGCGTTACTATTGTTATGGATCTGCGCGTCGATGGTGTTCATATCTCCAGTGCCTGTAAGGCAAATGTTTGTCTCTGGAGACCACGCTCTCACAGTAACGCACAATGCAATCTCTGACCGGTCAGGTTAAAAGCAACAAGTGGCTGCTTTTTGTGAGTGAAGTTTGGTCATATATAGGCTACACCCAAGTTCGGCAAATACAGTGTCTAATCTGCTATTAGCCAATAGAAAAGCAAGCGAGCTCCTAGAAGTGGGCGTGGCGTATAGACTGAGATTGCGGGGAGATGATTGAAGTCATTCATAAACCGATAGACTACAGGCTTGTTAAAACGAAGAATGCCAGTGTAGTAGGACTTGACAAACGAGTATATCCTAAAATAACTCTGCAAAATAACAATCGATGTTTGTTTTTATACTGTACCAAAACGCTTAAAGGTTATTTCTGAGTCGGTTTCAGTCCTGAAATTACAGATTTGAAGAACCACATCATGAAAACGTGAACAATTTGTAGGATTATTGAATGCAATCATTTATGATATTTACAGCCACTTCAAAATTGTAATGATCTCTAGGTTACAAAAAGATTATTACAAAAAATTTAATGACAATTCACAGAATTAACTAGGCTAGATAAATTGTCGGTTGATTACTATTTAATTTGTTTAAAATTATGTATTATTAGCCTATTATTATTTTAACAAACTGATCAATAGTTAAATACTGAACACTAATACTAAATTTACAAAGAGGTTAAATGTGCACAATTCAGGTCATATTTAATCGTTTCACTAAAAAATGCCATCGGTTCAGTATAAAACAGCTAAAACTGTTGGTACATACAGAATTAGGTTATATACATAGCTTATCATGGGTGCTTTGCGAGCGGTATAATATTTAGTAAACCGTTCCCATTTTAAATTCGTGTTTTGAAACAATAAGATGAACATGTCACAATACGGAACATGCTGATCGAAATTTAGAAGCCAATTTCTTTTCTGCAGGTCAGTAGGCTTTTCTTTTCTTTTTTTTTTCTTTTCTTTTCAACTTGCATTCGAAAGCTTTTTTTTTTTTTAAACATAAAATTAGTTATCCAGCAATAACCAAAACTGCAAAAATATTTAGACGTAATTCCATTTAAGGACTATTGGACATCATTACACATGTTAATAAATGTCCTTCTGAAAACAATGAATGAACGAATCATCAGAGTCCTGACCACTATGGGGTTATTCAATAATAGGATGATCTTTCTTTCTTTCTTTTGTGAATTAAAAATAAGAAAATATAGCGTTGAATACAATATTAAGTCAGCGTCAGCTAAAGCTAAAGTAAAAAGGAGAATAAAGGTTATCTTAATATTGCATTGTCCCTCTCACATTAAAACATAGACTAGGTCAACAAAAAAAAAAAATGCACAAGTCAGCTGGTTTTCATTCATTCATTATTTTTTTATTTTGCGGGAAAAATATCCTCGGAGATTTTTCGCTATATCCATTGGCTTCCACACCGCCTGTGTTACTGCGCCACCTAGTGTGGAACATTAGTGATTGGTGACTTGCTGATCGTTTTTTAATTTTTCAGTAGTGCAGTGATGTAAAGTGAAAGTGACGTGACTTGTACACATACAATCCAGGCCACAACCCGCGACATTTGGGTCCATTAGGCCACTACTGCCCCTATGTACTAACCTCATGACATTACTGATCATCAGAAATCGAAATCCCTGATCAAGTGTTAGGCCTATTTAACACCGCAGATTAATACCTAATAAGTTCGGACCTAAACAAGTCGTTCCGATCACACATCTAATGATGCTCGCAGTGATTCCCCATAAATATGTTGTATTCTGAGAAATATGACCTTTATATTAGTTAGGTTTTGATGAAGTAAACTACATATTAGGCTATTTCGCATATCTTTAATCTGTAATCCTTAAATCTGGATTCCATAGGCTATTTAATTAATAAATTATTTAATATGTAGCCTGATATTGATGCACTGTACAGACATTTAATCTCAGTAAGTCGCTTCGTAATATTATTGTTTTTAGATGCATTCCAGCGTGTTGATTTATTTCACCACTAGATGGAGCTAAATACATTCAAAAAACATTTCAAATGGCCCTGCTTCTATAAGCAACTATCCCCCAGTTTCGCAGACAAGGCTTAAACTAAGCCCTGTTTGTGAAACTGGGCCTATATATTTTAAGGAAATGTCAGATTAAGTAAAACTATCTAAATGTATTGATAAATGTTATTTATTAATACATTCATGGCTTTCTTTGACCTTAGTGGAACAAAGAAGTTTTGTAGTCTATATTTAGAAAGACACAGACACACTTTAGTAGTAACAGTACTACTACTGAAACGTGTTTTACCTGAAGCCTACAGTACCAGTACAGGCTGTTTATTTGTATTTATTTGTAATTTGAAATGTATCCATTAAGATGTAGCATTGTTTATGAATAAGCCTGTTTATGATAGACTTAATTATTTTTTTAAAAAGTGTATATTTTTAGAATCAATATCTGTTACATTAATAACAATTCATGAATATGCCACTGCACTATACATTTTTATTAATATTTCAAACTAGCATTTGTAGAAATCAGATGCAAAAGCCATAAGTGGCAAAAAAAAAATCTTCATTATTATACTTAATTAGAATTGTTCATATTTTTATTATGTGCTTTTATTGTTTTGTTTTACATTTCTACATGTAATTATTATTGTTGTTGCACTTGTTATTTTTTAATGTCATTTTACATTCCAACTTTAGCTTCATCTAATATTAATATTTAATTTTTATATTGCTAATATTGCTTTATGAGTCTCTGAAAACAGATTTACTTGTATGCAAGGTCACAAAACACTTTAGTTTTCTCTAAAAATAGATTTAATTTTACGCCATTTCTAAATGATTCGTAAACGACTCACGTGAAGCAGTTCGAAGAATCAGTCTGTCTAAGCCCTGCCTTCCCGTGAGCCCTCACTGCTGTGATTGGTCAGATGGCGCAGTCCTTTATGATTGGTCTACCACTACAGCGTGTGGCAGAAAACGAAACGCCCATTGCCGTCACATTTTTGCAGATAGTTTATGTTCACGTACTGCACACATGACACTGCATGAAAGATCATATTTGAAAAGGGATAATAGGGGCACTTTAAACATTTTATTTATTTTCCTCAATTAACAGTAACAACACTGATGTACACAATCAGCACACAAATGGCTGAGAATAATCCATTCGATATAAAATGTGTTATACATAAAATGCTATAGTAGTTGTCATTTGACAGTGCGCTCTGATAGCAATATGGGAAGCAAATCCATTATTCATATGTATGTGCACATGAGCGCTGGCATCATTAGTGGGTCTTACTTCTACCTGAGACATGCTGTCACTGTGCTGCTACAGCCGAGCAAAGATCAAGGCTGCTGTTGTCTGTACATTGAGAGGAAACCCAACTGAAGCACAGACTCAGAGTGTGTGCGTTAGTCCAGGAAAACAATAGGAAAAGTGAGTTTCACAAGCTCATTATGAGTTCACCTCAGGCTCCTGAACCTTGGTGACAGAGCAAAAGACATGAGAAATGAGAGGAGTGTGAGACTTAGACAGAAACAGGCGAGAAGGGGGAAAAAGGCAGTGAAAGAAGCTGCACTCCCCTTTTCTTGCAGAGCGGTGACAGAGACAGATGGAGGTAGATATACTCTGTGCTTTTCATTTACAATACATCAGCTCTCTCGCTTTTCTTTGTTTCTGCTCTGCTTCCCATTTCCATCTCAGTTTAACTTATTGAGATAAAGGACCATTTATACCCCGGTCACTATTCCTGTCATGTTCTGTGCTCACATTATTCAAGCAAAAGTCTATTTTTGTTTCATAAAGGACACAAAATCGATGCAGGCAAACATAAAAAAGGGATTCCTAATGTTGATTGGCTCAAATAAAATATATATGTATATATGAGTGTGTATTGACAACAATTTACTGACAATTATTGTTAAACTACTACTACTAATAATAACTGCCACATAATGAATGCAAAAAGTAATTAACAAATTCTGATAGAATTATTGCAAATTAGTTAAATATTGAAATAAATAATTAGAACATATGTAATAATACTAACTAATATGAGCATTATTAATATGTGCGCGATCATAATATAGTGGAAATGTGAAGTTTTTACCTTCAGAAGCTTTTTTGATTATATAGACCTTTTAGACCAGTTGTATTTGTTGACAACTGTCATCTTGCATCAAATTCTATGTTAAACTGACACCAGTTCTGTTTCAAATGTTGAACAACAGTGACTCTGGATCAGATCGTACTGAATGCTGAATGCTTCTACAGAAGCCTGATAACCCACAGAGAGTTGACTACAGCATGTCTTTAATATAAATACACACACAGGGGCTTGTGTATGGCAGCAGCGAGATGTGGAGGAAATACCAGTGGTTTGCTTGGCTAAGCTAAAAACATCTAGAGTCTAAATACATCCTCAGAAACACAGTAAACAGGGCCGAATGCTGTGTGTGTGTTCTCGCAGCAGTGTTGATAAGAGCATACAGCGAGAGGGTACAACAACCGACCTCTTGTCTGACTTCCACCATTCTGTAATGCGCTTGTGTTTCAAGTCAAATGGTCCATAAGCCCACAATATGCAGCAGATCTGTGAAATACAGATTGTGCAGGGGTTGAGATGTGGTCTTCTTTCTTGTAGGACCTCACATCTTTCAGCAAACGGCCTGTACAAACAGTAATCAGTCAGTTTTCACATTTTTAGGTCTCCGTCTCAGGATGATAACTGCGTAGTGCTAAATGCTACCAGAGGGTGGCACTGTGTGTCTCCACAGAGCTCATAGCTGTAAGTTTGAAGTGTCATCATCATGCCATACCAGACTGTATTGTGACAGCAGCGCAAAACTGTGTGGTTGGAGTTTTACTACAGATGCCACCTGAAAAGGGCACATCGGCTGCCAAGCGGCCCGGCACACAGGGTGGTGTCGGCCCCCATCCTGTTGGCTGCCCTCCTTTTCTTTCTCTTGCTCTTAAAAGAGTCTTCTAAGACTCCTCCACCCAGTGAACTGGCCCACAAACAGACCTCTGGCCTCTTATTAGTGAGAAAATGTGCTACTGCAGTGTTCGTGAGGGATGACGAAGTGTGTATAGATTGGAAATTGTTGACATGCTCATTTGGTTTGTTTAGTGTCTCGAGAAATACAAATTCACAGTGGGAATGATGTAATGTAAATGAAATACACATTTGGCGACTAATGAGTCTATAGACATCATTTTTATTGTTCATTTGCATATATTCAAGGAAACGTGTTTATCTCTTGTCCTGTGATTTTTTTTTTTTTTTTTTTTTTTTTAAGGTATTTTACACATTGTATTTCAAGGAATATGTCATGCAAGCTGTGTATACATTTAAAAATGTATTTATTAAATTACTTTATCAAATATATTAATGATAATAATAATACTTTATTCTTTGTTTAATAAATTGAATTAGTTTATTACATTAAAATTATTAGTTTATCTTTAATTATTATAATTGGATAACTAGTTTGCAACTTTTATGGCATTACATTAATAATTCGTTTTGTTAATTTAACAACTGGATGTTAATAATGAGAATAACTTTTTATCAAATCAATTTTCAATTTAGTACCTGATATCTATTTTACAATTTCTCATTAAATGCATTTTATGCCATTAACTGAGAGACAATAATTTAAAAAACAGCAAAAATTATTTAGAATAGTTTTATAGTTTTTATTTTATGTTAAATTTTTTATTTGTGTATTAAATTGATTTATTAACTAATTTTAAATAATTTAATCCGTTATTATTTTGCATACAGCTTATGGCTTTATATGAATTCAGTTTATTAATTGAACAAATGTAATAATAATAATTAATACTATTATCATTATCTGAATATATTTAATTCATTTATTAGCTTATTTAATCATTATTGTGTTATATGTCCTTTAGTAAATATTTTGCATGCAGCATATGCCATTCACTGTAAAAATGCTATGATCAGAACTTTATATTTACATGTATTTACATCAAATTAAACTTGAGTTAAAAGTTGATTATACTGAGAAATTTAAGGCAGCAACTGAACTTGCATTTTGAAGCTGAATTATTAATTAAGAGACAAAAAAAATGCCCTAGAATAGTTTTAGAGTTTAACATCACGCAAAACAGCAACTTCCCAAAAGTATTTCATGTTGCCTCCCATTTACATGTACAATAAAGTTCTTTCAAAGTTTACTTTCTGGGGTTAGTTTTTAGTATGCTCGTGCGATCCAAGAAGCAAAGCATTGTGGCTAATGTGCCCATTTGAGCATGAAAACACAAAGATGCAATGACAAGGCATTCTTGTCTGTGTAAAGTTTTACTGTGAGAGCGTGTGCGTCTGTACAGAGTACGGAGGCAGGTGCAGGCCGGCTTCTGAATTAGCTCTTTGTGTCGTGTTAGTTTTAAAAGCACTCCTGCCCAATCTGTCTCTTTCTCTTCCTCCCTGCCTCTTCCTCTCTTTTCTCTTTTTCCCTCTCGCTGTCTGTAGGAAGTTGGGAGTGAAATGTTTGCAGCTGAAACAGTGGCAGGTCTGTAGTGCAGTCAGACACAGAGTCATATATCTGCAGAGCACGCTGCACTTCATCTATCACTGACACACGCACACACACACACGCACACAAACACCTTTTATAACAGCGTGCATTGTTTTCCAGCCTTAAGTCCTGGTGACAATGAGAGGGTGAGGTTGCCATAGTTACCAATGGCCTTGGTGCAAAAGAAAAGACACTCAACTAAACGGCTGTCCACTGAGTTAAAGCCAACTCTGAGCATACTGGAGGAACGGGGTTTGAAAGATTGGAGAGCTGCAGTTTAGTACATTTCCATTTCGTGAATACATTATTGTGTATATTACAGTAAAAAAAAAAAAATAATAATATATATATATATATATATATATTTTTAAATAGAACTAATTTATTTTATAAAATGTGTAAATAAATGCATTGCTTTCATCAAGCAAAATGAAAAACAAAAAAAGCCTGAAATGACCCTGTAAATTAAAAAATATATTTTTTTTTAAAAAATAAATAACATGTGATTTAATACATGCATTACAGTGTTACCGTGTGTTCATCAAACAAATAAATAAATAATGTTGATTATTTCACATATGATGCAGTTGGGGGTCAAAGAGCAAAGTTTAAACACATTTTCCTACAGGTCTGAAAAAAATCTGTTTCTACGGAGAACAAATTCACATTTGATCATTTTGATGCAGCCTGTCTACAGTTTGTAAACACATTCATAAATCCTTCCCTTTTCATTTTCTCCATCTCTATCACACTCTTGTAATAAAAGCGTATAGCCGAGTAATCCCAGTCTGCCCTGCGTCTCTATCACTTCTGCTTCCCGTCTCGCTCACAGGAGAGAGATTTCTCCTCGCTCTGAACTGACTGAACTCTCTATCACTTCTCATTTACTGAACGTGTGAACTGATCATATCCCCAGTGCCACAGCTCAACTGTTCCTCGCTTTCTCGACTGCATCCCTCCTACTTTATCTTTCCTCACCTCACAGATACAGTCTGAGTGTTTTATCCTTAATTAGGGTTTAGAATTAAAAAGTGTTTCTTGGATGTTTTTAGGTGCTAATATCCCAACATCTCTATTCTGTTTTATTCACTGTCTCTCTTTCTCTTTCACTCTCTGTCTTAGCTTTCATTCTGATAGTATATTAAGGTCCAACTCAGTCCCATGCAAAAATTTTACTTTTTATAAAGTGTCAATTTTTACGATATCATTAATGTGGAAATTTACTATTTTAGAAAAAAAATTAAAAAACTAGAATTTTTTTTTATTATTTATATTTACCTGTGGTGAATTAACAACGTCCCCTGCATTTTAGTTACAATAATGCATGATTAGATTAGATTAGATTAGATTAGATTAGATTAGATTCAACTTTATTGTCATTACACATGTACAAGTACAAGGCAACGAAATGCAGTTTAGGTCTAACCAGTAGTGCAATAGCAGCAAGTGCAGGATACAGGTATAAGTTATAAGTGCGCTTATAGCAGATATGTACAAGCAGAAACTGGATAATATTTACAGATGGATGTACAGTAATATGAAAAAAAATATACAGTTTGTATGAACTATAATCAGGAATTACAAGTATATGCATAATGATATTTTCTTGATTGATTATTTACAAAAAGAAACAATAATATCTGGGTCAACCAGGCATGAGCCATATATAGACTGCAAAAAAAAAATTACATTGTCTCAACAATTCTGCTGGGACTACTAGATTAAAAAAAAGAAGAGTGGGATAGAGTGAGAGAGAATTCATCATGTCTGCCCACACTTGAAAAGACCCTGCCAATCATAACAGTATTTGCAGCTATTCTGGCTGAGAATGAAATGAGTAGAGAGATGGGTGGCAGGGGGTAGTTCACAGATCAAAAAAAATACAAAATAAAAAAAAAACTACGCACATCCATACAGCCCACGCCAAATATCAATCTAATGACTGAGGGGTCAGTCACCACGGCAACGAGGGTTACATGTGACATTATCCACTCCGCTCCACCAACAGAAGAGAAGAGCTTAAAAGCCTGTTAAAAACTGCCTACGCTCACACACGCGCACACGTGTGCGGCTGAAGATTTTGATTTCTGTGCCAAACTGTGCCCCATAAGACACCCACTCTCAGACGGGCCCTTAGATGTGGAGGGAAAGGTGATCCCCTGACAAATCTAACATACGCAGCCACCCTGTGAATACTCCAAATATGGCCACTTTGGAGGTCCAGATCAGAAATGTGCAGAAGGTCATGCAGGAAGCTGGAGACTATGTGGATTAGAAAGACTGCCTGACATTCCTGTTAGTTACTTGTCATTTTGATTATTTGTCTTTTATTCAAGTGATTTGAAATGCGTTGTACTGGAACAAGCCATCACTTACATGAATATATGGCCTGAGAGAAAGTCGCACTTTATTTTGCCTTAGTAAACTACTTATTTATTGCTTATTCTTAATTAGTAAGGTAGTCGTTACGTTTAGGTATTGGGTAGGATTAGGGATGTAGAGTATGATCATGAAGAATATGTGTTTGATGAGTACTAATAAATAGCCAATTTGTTAATAATAGGTATGCTAATAAGCAACTAGTTAATCATGAGAATAAGTTCATATTTTAAGGTGATGTCCACGTTTCTTCTATCTTCTAAAGCTTCATTTATTTGATCAACAATGCAGTATAAAAACAATGTTTTGAATTATTAATTAAAAATTGCATTCTATTTTAATGCATTTTACAATAAATTTTGTCCTTTAATTACGTATATCATTAATTATGAAATTTTGTAAGGATTTTTGGATGAACAGGGTTTTTGAAGAACAGCATTAATTTGCACTAGAAAACTTGATGTTGATATTTTAGCTGTAATGCTTTAATAAGTGTTTTGACATCTTCTGGGATCACTGAGATCAAATACATAAGAGCTGATATATGGTGGTTAATAATGAGGGTAAGGAACTTTTAGATGAAATGATAAAAATAGTTAAGAATATAGTGATTTGTACTTTGTATGCTTTACATGATAGGAGAAATGGACCCTTATAATGATGATGACAGAAAAAGGGAAGGCTGACTCCTCTTTGAAACACTAACTCATTTTCATGACTACTCTCTTATCTATTCTTCTTCCTCGTCTTTCATTATCAGGCAACAAACCTACTTCCTTAAGCAGCTCATTATTTGCTAACAAAGGAGGCCTTATGCTTTCTTTTTTAAGTATGATTGTGGCTGTGTTCAACTCAAAGTGTGATAAGAGCACTAAAACAGTTAACGAATGGAAGATGAAACCCTAATTTGTTTACTTAGAGGTAAACTCGAGGTAAATGGTCGTGCTTTCCCAGTGTCAAGTTTTGAGCTGCATCTGGTCCATTGCAAGCAGGTAGGTTAGTTTAGGTGGGTACAACAATAAGATCTACTTAAGTTACTCAAACAAACCTCTTTTACAGTACACACGGTTCAGAATGAAGTCACGAAGTGAAGCCCGTCAAGGTCATGCACAAATCAAACAAAGAATTTTCAACAGAGAGGGATGAATAGGAAAGGGAAGGAAACAGCGTGAAAAAGACAGAGAGAAATGGTTAGTGACTTTTCACACAGCTTATTAAAATTAAAAAGGAACATGACTCGCAGGTCCAGCTGTTATGGCCCCCTCAAAAACACTTTTCGCATTTACCGAATAGTCTTACTGTAGACCAGCCTGTCTGACCCCAGCACTGTGTGCTTGTGTTCAAAGACATGTAGTGTGTTCAGAGTCATGTGAACATCTGTCCAGCATTACATGTTTAACCTTTGACCTGTAGCACCTCGTGCATCAGACATAATATTTTACAGGATACAGTGGGTACGGAAAGTATTCAGACTCCCTTAAATTTTTCACTCTTTGTTATATTGCAGCCATTTGCTAAAATCATTTAAGTTAAAAATGTTTTCCTCATTAATGTACACACAGCACTCCATATTGCCAAAAAACACTGAATTGTTGACATTTTTGCAGATTTATTAAAAAAAAGTGATTTTTTTTTTTATAAAATTGAAAAATCACATGGTCGTAAGTATTCCCTTTGCTTTGACACCCATATGTTTAACTCGGGTGCTGTCCGTTTCTTCTGATCATCCTTGAGATGGTTCTACACCTTCATTTGAGTCCAACTGTGTTTGATTATACTGATTGGACTTGATTAGGAAAGCCACACACCTGTCTATATAAGACCTTACAGCTCACAATGCATGCCAAAGCAAATGTAAAAAATATATAAATAATAATATTTATAAAATTCTTCTCCAAGAAGTCTTCTTGGTGAGAATTTAGTTCCACTTCTTAACTACTAACTATGAACTACTATGTACTTATATTTAAATTAATCCTTTGATAAAATGCACTTATTATGTACACACAAGTTTTCAACCCAATCTTACCTCAAATCTAACCCTGGAGGTCCGATGCACTGCAGAGTTTAGCTCCAACCCTGATAAAACTCACCTACCTTTGTTTTCGAAGGATCCTTAAGACGCTGATTAGCATGCTCAGGTGTGCTTGATTAGGGTTAGATCCAAACTCTGCAGTGCATCGGACCTCCAGGGTAAGATTTGAGGAGCCCTGCTTTATATCTTAACCCACCCTTACCATACAATACCATCAAACCGGTCCATAACCTTTACCGATGAAATTAATATGTACTAAATAGCTCAGATAATTTGGTCTTGGATTAATTTCATGCTTAATGTAAGTAAATGTTGCAATCTATGATCTTGGATTGTACAATTTGATATATTGTCACATCTAAACTCAGACAACCCTAAACCCAATATTTGAGTTTTATTCTAAAAATAAATCTAGAGAATCTCTAAAAAAAAAAAAAAAAAGTTTGTGTTGAATGCGTAGCTGTGAATCACACACGCTTGTGTAGCCTACATTTATTTTTTGTACGTGTGTGTTAACCTGGGGTTGTTCACACATATACAGTACATCCGCAATGTTACAGTGGCATGTCCTGTTTGTGTCCGTGTCTAACATATAGCACCTGCATAAGAGCTTCTCCTCATTGAAGGAGCTCAGACTCCTGTTGTCATTCTGGTGCCACTGACAGGAAGCAGATATCTCTGTTTGACACAGAACAGAGGAAAAAAAAGGAGTGGTAGTCCAAACATTTGAATGCAAGTCCCTTTATTTCTTATGTAATTTTTTTTACAGATTTTTTACCATTAAAAACTGTCTAGAACAGCAAAGGTATCTCTTTAGACATTGGACATGATTGTAGAGTCATAAATTATGATCAGTTATAAAGCACCAGTTTAAGTACCAAGCTGCTTTTGATATAGATGACTGTGTATGTTGGTGCTTATCTGTGTGTGTGTGTGTGTGTGTGTGCATCTGATTAATGACAGGCCATCTTCTTCTCTGTGGTGACGCAGGACACAGTGTTGAAGTTTAGCATAAACATGGCGTCAAGCCAGAGACTGTACCCCTGCTCTCACCTTCACTTACCAAACACAATCACTGACACTACACAGAGCTGTCACTGACAGACAGTAAAAGGCACAGTTCATGGGTCTCACTTTCCACAGGGGGACTTAATACATCCACGCTGTCTCCATTAAACCACCAATACCATTCCAATGCCTGACAGTTATCTTGTTGTCGCAAAAATTTGTAAGTGGTATTCAGCAGGTTGCTGTGCTGAGGTGTTTCTATGTGATTGGGTATTTCATCAGGTCTCATATTCTAATTCCTAGACATGACTAAAATAATGGATTTTCTTCTCTCGTTTCTAAATCTGGTCCGGCAGGGATTGTGGGTGGTGGGAGTGAATAACCAGCGCTCTCTCCACCTTCAGTACCATGACTGAGGTGAGACCCTTGAGCAAGGCACCGTTCCCCCAACTGCAGTGGCTGCCCACTGCTCCGGGTGTGTGTTCACGGTGTGTGTGTGTGTGCATGGTTGTTCGCTTCTCACTGCTGTGTGTGTGTGCGCGCACTTGGATGGGTTAAATGCAGAGCACAAATTCCTAGTATGGGAAACCATACCTGGCCACAATCTGCTTTCCTAATCTGCTAGATTTAAAAATCAATCTAAATAAAGATAAGAGCCATATATTCTGAAACAAAAAAAGTACATACAGTACATTCAAATTAATACTTATTATAGTTGCGTCAGAAGGGTTTGGTTTCATTTGGAGCTTTATTAAGAATAGTAAGATAATATAGGGTCAAATACCAGCAAGGCAGAACAGAAAAGGCTAGAGTGAATCAGAATCGTAAGACAGGACGAGAGATCAGGGCAGGCGGCTAGCAAATACAGTCCAGAGCAAAAATTCTGGTTGGGCATAGGGGTGGGCGAAATCTTATACGCCAGCTTATAAAGAAAGCCGTAGATCACTGAGAGTGATTCAATGGCGCAGCTTCTCAGTGATCTACAGCTTTGTCTATAAGCTGGCGTTCCTTTTGAACACAGGTGACGGAGATTTACCGCTAATCAAAGAACCGGCTTTATTGACGAGATGCGCATTATATATCGTACAATATATATCGCCCAGCCCTACTGGCGCGCGTGGTAAATAATTTCCGCAAGAGGAAAACAGATCTACATACAAAGAAACGGGAGCACGCAAGCTCATTTCAAACCCTGCACGCAAGATATGTAAAATGCGCGTGATTATTCTAGCGCTTGATCTCCTCTCACCTGCTCGCGCAGGTGTCATTGGTTATTCCCCTTTCCCAGAAGTCAGTATTGGATGCCTGTTATAAGAGGATTCATTCACTTGACTTGAGACATTGCATTGGATCATATGTTAGTTATTGTTTCATAAGCTTATTTTATTTATTTATTATTGATTTTGTCTTTAAAATTTTGTCACCTCACGAAACTGATTTCGCATAAGTGTTTCATGGTTTAATGATTTACTACAAATTAGAATGAATTTTGGTGATAACCAAATGGATATTTAACTACTTTAATACTGATTTCCTGCTAGAAATAAACACGATTTGACCAAACACAACTTTCAGGCGCCGTCTTTATTTTTTAGCTCAACCATCATGAAACGCACAGTATTGTGCGATGTCAAAGGCAGCAAAGGACACACCTATGCCGCCTTCAAAAGTTTATGAGATGAAGGTATCTCATGAGACAGGAAGTGAAGCTAGCTTTAGATTCAGACATGCCCATATGACCTCCCTTCTACCAGTGTGTGTGAGCGGTTTAAATGTGTGTAAATGAGGTGCAGGTTCTTGTGTAAACTGAGTGTATTATTTTGGGAAATTTAATTGATACGGACTTAAATGCATCTTTATTTTGCAATTTTATTTGTGACAAGTAGTAACTACGTTTTTTATACCGTGCATTTATCCATTAGTCAATTTAAATGCTTACAATCCTTTATATGTGCTTGAGACTGTCAAAAAATATGAGGTTATTAAAACGATGATTTTAAATGTATTTTAAAGTAAAACATTTACCCCCGGTTTCACAGATAAGGCTTAAGACTAGTCCCAGACTGAAATGTAAGTCTGAGCTGTTTTGACTGAAAGAAACTTGATCTGACTGATCTTAAAATATATCTGTGCCTTGGTTTTGTCTCAAGATGGACACCAGTAATGTTTGTTTAGTCCCTAAGGCATGCTTATAAAAATGTCCTTAAATGTCTTCAACTATATGGCCTAATACTGGCTTAGTCTTCGCTCCTCAGTGAAACCAGACCTTAATCTGACATTATTACAAAGTGCTTTACTCATTTAAATGTTAAAGACAAAGAGAGTTATGGAAGCATCCTCACTTTGAGTGGCCTTTTAGTTCATTAACACTACATTATCTGCAAAAAGAGTTTTTTTAAATATACTTTTTCAAATCTGAGGCACACAAGCAGTACTTTTAATACAATTAAGCACATTTTCGTTTCAACAAAGGAACCCTTTGTACTAATAATAGCTTTGCAGGTGCGTGTGTATGGTTGTGTTGGTGGTGGGTTATGCATAGCCCATTTTGGTAGGCAATTATCCAACTCAAAAGGAAGTACTTCTAGCCACCTGATAAGGTGAGCTACATCTTCCTGTGATAATCAGCCAGTCGTCAGGGGATGGACACAGGAAATGAGTTCAGCCAGATTTCAAGAGCAAAACAATCAGAAAACACCTGCTTACTGAACTCCTCATCTCCCTCCCTCCCTCCGTTCATTCCTCAAACTCTCTCATATTTTCTAACTCTGCAGAGGCACAAGGCATGTGGCTTATTAAAATACTGTGATTTTAATGATGTCTTTTATCCACAAGGGAATGGAGGCTTGCAAGAAAGTTATACACAGGAAGAGAAGGAGGGGATCTGAGGAGGAGTGTAAGAAATAGAAGGAGAGATGAAGAAAGTGAGAGGACAGATAGCAACCTGGAAAGAAAATGATCTGTGCCAGATGTGGTGAGAGTGTAATTCCTCTTGCAAGCATTAGTAGGGTGCAGCCGCAGTGTAAATTGGTTTTTAATAGCACAGAGGAAGACTTTGACTGTTAATTATGTACAGCGTCTTCGTTAATTCTAGTCCAGAATCTCAGCTCGTTAGCTTAATGGCCATGCATCTGACGTAAAAATTAATACTGATAATGTGCCTCTTAATCTGAGGTTGTAGTGACTCTACTAATAAAGTGATGGATCTGATGACTAATTAACCCTAATTTCTAACTTCCTGTCGTTACATCATGACAGATGATTCAGAATTTTTTGGTTGGTTAGATAGGATAAAATGAGATGGTGTTAAACGGATAGTTCACCCAAAAAGGAAAATCCTATTGTTATTTACTGACCATCATTTCACTAATGACTTACTTTCTTATGTGGAACATACAATTTTCATTTTTGGGTGAACGGTCACTTTAACGCTGCTGGTTAAGGTTTAATTTTTCTTTTAAGGGATAGTTCACCCAAATATGAAAAATGTATGTTTATTTGCTTACCCCCAGGGCATCCAAGATGTAGGTGACTTTGTTTCCTCAGCAGAACACAAACGA
>JAUMHQ010000070.1:7555086-7569287 GCA_032361165.1 Enteromius paludinosus
TTGAGACTCACAGTATGTTATGTTCATGTACTGAACTGTTATTATTCAACCATGCCAAGGTAAATTCAGTTTTCCATCCTATGGCACCTTTAAGTATTAAAATGTGCTGTAGCTGTGCTGAAGTCCAGATAAAAATATACCGAAGTATCTGATTGTGCTACTGTAAAGTGGAACTATTTCTTCAGGTGGGTGTACTTTAAATTTCTTGCATTTAAAGACGGATCTTATTCAAAGATCATAGCCTGTCTTCCGCGACTTTAAAGCTCATAGGAGCGTTGTCTGCCAAGCTACCTTACTACCCGCCTTCTGAGAGGCGCGCTTAACCTGCGTCCATGTCACATCTTCACAAACACCCATTCCCGGATCAGTCACAAACCCATCACTACCAGCCACCCCTGAACCAACACTAATCACTCGATCACAATCACCTGAGTTCTAGCACCTGTCCCCAATCACCAGCGCACTACAAAACCTAGCCTCAGCCAAGCATGCGTTGGCTGAGCTCAAGGTTAAACCTCTGAGCCTTTCTTGGAGGACGCTCAGATTCTGTTCTTCTCTCTGCTTGCCTTCTAGGATGGCTAAAAAAAACAAAGACTCAGATCTCACCTGCCTGCTTAGCTTTCTGGAGCTGCCCTATTTCAGTATAACTCTTGATATCCGTTCTAAAGTCTGCTGTGGACAAAGCCATTTAAGTTCGCTTACCTGTGTTACTTACCTGAGTTACCTGCACCGATCTCTGTGTTGCCTCTGTTCTGTCAATAAAGAAAACTCACCTGTTAAACTTTACCTCCTGGTCTCTGCCTGTTGACTGAGCTTGACAGTCCATCAGATGCCTCTGTATACTACTGGACGAGTCTACAACCAATCAGACCACTCATTCCGATGACGTATGCGTAGAGACGGAACCTGAAGCTGAAGGTGTTGGGGAAGCTTGTTTCTCATTGGTTCCCACTTGATTTTTGGGAACAGAAATGCTCTAAAACGGCAGCTTTGCCAGGCTAACTTTGCTCGCGAAATAAAATAGCGTCACAGGAAATATGGGCGGGCCCAGGCAACAAAGATCATGCAATCTTCATCAATCCACAAGCATATGCCTACTCCAACTATAGTTTCATAATTCTTTTTTTAATATCAGAAAAGTCCCAAGCGATGTCAGTAAATATGTTAGATTTGAACTATACTTAGTATGAAATAAGTGTTTTATTATTTATTTATTTTTTTTCTTTAAATATATAACTTTTTTACAAGGATACTGGCTTGGAATTGATGATTATTGAACTAAATGATTAGGCTTCTCCCTTTTGAAAATTCATTAAATCCAGCCCTGGAATCAAACACATCATTATGATCAGATCAGATCAAATTTTACTCGTTTTTTATGTATTCATTTTTTGTTTCCTTGAGCAGAAAATGGCATCTCTCAACTGTTAGTCTAGATCTGTCAGAGCATGACTTATACTGTGAAAGGCAGGATCTGGCCATAGTAACACATATAATGAGGGACTTTGTTAAAGTGTGATGGGGGCTCTGTGCTTATTAACTTATCACTTCAGATATCCTCAATATTCATCATAAACCATGGGCCAATTGAGTGGAATCATTAAATCTGAATTCCCAGCTATTACAACAGTCCTTTCAGGCCTAAAATATATAGAAAAATGTAATTTAAATTATGACGTGTATTTCCACATTGGGAGGTCCATTAATCCAAGCTTTTCCCCACTACTTAATCCTGAGGCATTTTAGAAGGAAAATTCTAGAAAAACATTCTAATACTTTAAACTCCTCTGCAAGGCTAGATTTAGCAGGACACACCATACATGGATTTATACATAGATATTAAGCGTCATTTAAGTATGACTGCTTTTCTTATGTATTCACTCTCATTCAGAACAGCAGCAAAACAGGTTAAGCATCGCTGCATTTCATCAGGCCATATAGCATGTCTGCAACATGGACGGGGAACATAAAATATGGGAGAAAAGCTGAGAAACAATAGAAAGTGTGCAGCACATGCGCACACACACAATTCATCAGCATTCTGAGAAAAAATAAAATCACAGTGGTTTATAGCACCCCTGGGTTACCAACATGCCAGAAACACTTCCACTGTACGCTTGGCACTGCCAGCATGTCAACACAAACACAAATATGCACACCGCAGTAAAACACAACACTCCTGCTTATGTGAGCACCTCTATATCTTTTTAAATCCGTTTGTGTAAGTGTGTAAAATGATATTTGAAATGTGTGAGTGTGTGTCTTTGCCTTGTTAAAGTTAATGGGCTTAAGCTGAACAGCAGCCCATCCAGAGCAACAGCTGTAAAATGCAGCAAATTACATCACACAGGAGCCATAACAGCTACAAACACACACACACACAATGCATTGGGTCAGATGTATTGGATATCTAATATATGAGATATGCTAAAATGTACACGTTGCATTCCTCGTGAAAAAGCTTAATGTAATGTGTTTGGATACTTTTGGATGCCTTAAATGTAAATACATTTAAATATACTTTAATTTGAATTTATATCATGCAATGCAGAATTTAGGAGTGCTTATTTGACCCATTTACTGTAAGTGGGACGTGAGTATCTTATATCTTAATATGCAATTTATTATAATATGTATATGCAGTTTTTTTAAATATGGTTAAAGTGTACTGACAATTGTTTATGGTGAACTAAAATACACTGTAACGTAATTTCAATTGAAACATGCATGGCATGCGTTTACATCCAGCATATTTTCTTCAATGTTATAAAAGTCAATGGTGACCATCAACAGTTTGGTTATTAACCCTGTTGAAAAAACAGGCAAATGCTGGTTAGTTATGTACTGAGTACCCAAACAAACTTCATCAAACTAATCAGCATATTCTGTTTTTTCTTTCAATGTATAGCATTTACCAAAATATCTTCTTTTGTGCTCAACAGAAGAAAGAATAATATAAGTGTGAATCACTTCACTTTAAAGGGGTAGTTCACCCAAATTTTTAATTTGTGTCATCATTTACTCACCCTCTTGTCATTTCAAACTATGAGTTTCTTTCTCATGTCAATAACAGAAGATATTCTGAAGAATGCTGGTATCAGTTGATGGTCCCCGCTGACGTCCATAGTATTTTTTTTTCCCCTACTATGGAAGTCAGTGAGGGCCAACAACTGTTTGGTTCTTCAAGATGTCTAGAGACATCCTTGTGAAAGTGAAACTACTGTGTTTGTGCTTCCAAAAGAGGAGACAATTAGAAATCAGTGGTTAAGTTGTATTCACTACACTGTTCCAGAGCAGTTCAACATAAATATTAGAGTGTGTTCAGCGCATTTACAGAGGACTGACTAAAACCTGGAGAGCAGCCTATGCTGGCTGTGCACAGAGACTATAAAGTGAAGCAATTCTACCTCTGCAACGACAGTTCAGCACTGCACTGGATAGCAGACCAATCAGAGCACACCTCTCTTTTAAAGAACGATGCGCTTTGGACAAATCGACCCGTTTTTAGAAAGGCAGGGCTTAGAGGAGGAACAGTAATGTACAGTAAAATAATGTTTTTTTTAAGCTTAAACCCCACAAACACATTGGTGACCCTGGACAACAAAACCAGTGGTAAGTGTTAATCTTCCGAAATTAAGATTTATACATGATCTGAAAGCTGAAGAAATAAGCTTCCCATTAATGTATGATTTGGATGGATAGGGCAATATTTGACAAGAAATATTTGAGAAAATCCCCATAAAAATTGTCAAAATATACAATTGTTATTGTTAAAAATATATATATACTGTAAACCTACAATAAAGGTTTTTAAGAAAATGCACTTATTTAGCATATTAAAAAAGTGTTAGCCTGCAATTTTTAAGGTTTGTATATTCAAGAAATACACAAGAAAAGAAGCCTGGCCCAATCAACACACACTCACAACCAAGCACCTTGTGTGCCAACCACTGTAAATATTTAGAGGTCAGCAGTCACTGAGTGGAAAATCAAAGCCTTCAGACATGTGTATGTGTGTATGCACATTGCGAACCGCTCTCACTTTCAAAGACTTCTTTTTAACTCCCCACACTGTCAGGGAAAGAAAGCAGTTATCTGTCTGGATGTGTGTGTGTGTGTGTGTGTGTGTGTGTGTGTGTGTGTGTGTGTGTGTGTGTGTGTGTACTTATCTGCACTGTGCCACAGCACTCAGGGCACCACATTAATCAAAATGTTAGAAAAACGTTTCCAGTTTAAATAAACAACACAACCCAGAGCAAGACTGAGTGCACCAAAACGGACAGACACACACACACACACACACACATTCACAAACCACTAATCTACAGTATCTGCTGCAGCTCTATCTCAGCTTGTAACGCAGGGACGGTGTTTGTAAGTTAGCCAACATCTATATCGGAAAAACAGAATGACTGTGACAGGGTCTGATTTCAGAAGATGTTTTCGGTACATCAGGGTGAGAATACTCGTCTGTGTGTGAGTCAATGCTTAGGAAAGAGTTTGTGTTCTTAGTAGTGCTGCTTGTGAAGCAAAGCAAACACCACAAATCGCCATTCTTTTTCTTCAGGACCAAACTTTTGTGTGTAACTCATCAGATGAGGTTTTACTAGACAGACATCAGTCACTGTACCTCTAATTACGCTGCTTAACCTTCAAGTGCGAACACAACATTCAAAACAGCTCAAATGGAAGCAAAACAGGCATTTTTTACTCCATTGTTTTATACAGTAAAGCAGACATTAATATTTGCTATAAGCTATGTAACTGGTAAGGGCGGACACATGTGCTAATCATCAGACTGAATAAAAAGAGCTTGCAAACTCACCAACAAATATCGTTCACACAATTGTCGTTTAGGGTGCAGACCAGAGAAGTATTATTTCTTCCTTTTTAGCATCTACTGTATAAAAAAATTGTTACGCTGGCTGTGGATGATGGAGCACACAAAGGCAGAGATCTTGCAAACAATACTCTTTAATTAGAATCTCAGATGTAGGACAGAGCACATACGGGTAGACACATGAGGACTGACACTGAGGATTCAAAAACAGGCACTTAAATACACATACTAATGAGGACAAAACTTAAGGCACAATTAACAAATATGGGCAAGGGTGGATATATGAGGATAAAAACACAGGACGATTTAGACACAGACTCTGACATTATTCCTCCTGGCAACGGGGTGGAGCCGGAGGAGCCGAGGAGCCAGGCCGACAGCGAGGATCCAGAGGGCCAAGGCGGAACAGGTGGGACCAGTCACCAACGTAGATGAGGGGATCCGGAAGGCCACAGTGGACCTGGAGCGAAAGAGGACCAAGGTGGAGCTGGAGGAAGGAAGGAGCCTAACAGAGCCAGCAGAATGGAGGGACGAGGCGCAGCTGGAGGAGTGGAGTCCTGAGGCGGCGGATGGACTCCGACCGACCAAAGCAGAGTCGGAGAGACGATTGAGCCCGGTGAAGCTGGTGACCAGGCGGGCCCCAAAAGAGAGGAGGGAGCTAAGGCCCACGGTGGAGCCGACGGGTTGAAGGATCGAGGCAGAGTTCTGGCTTCGGAGGCTGGAGGTAAAGTCAGGGGGCACTCTGTCCATGCTGGTGGGTGGGAGTGTGAGGATTTATGAAACTTAGTGGACGTCTCTCATACTGCGAACTCTGGAGAGAGCATTTGCCGCGCAGATTCAGGAAGGCACTCTTGCAGCGCAAACTCTGGAGGGCGCTCTTGCTGCGCAAACTCTGGGATGAGATTCGGGATCAGCTCTCCCGGCCAAGAATCTGGGAAACTGGCATTGGCTCAACTGGCCGGTAATCAGGAACTGGACTGGGGGTCGTTTTTCCTGGCCGCAATTTAGGTACTCTGGACCGGCTCTTCTGGCTGTAAATCAGGAATGGGATTTGGGATTGGCCCTCCTGGCCATAAATCAGGAACTGGACTCAGGACCGGCTCTTCTGGCAACAAATCAGGAACTGTACTGGGGATCGGCTCTTCCGGCCAAGAATCAGGAACTGGGATTGGCCCTCCTGGCCATAAATCAGGAACTGGACTCGGGACCGGCTCTCCTGGCAGTAAATCAGGAACTATACTAGGGATCAGCCCTCCTGTCCGGGATTCAGGGATTGAATTCATTTAAACACACATGAAGGAGCTGAACGGGCATCATCCGAACAAACAAAATACATTCAACGACTGACAGAGATACAAGACATGGGGCATGAATTTATACAGAGATTAATCCAGACAGAACACAGGACATCTGGACAACACAGCTGGCGGAGGATAAAACACTAATGGAAAGGGCGGAGTTACAAACGAGGCAGAGGCATGAGGGAACAGGTATGTACACAAACAAAGAGCACATGGACAAGGTAAACAAACACAGAACACGCTGAACAGGGACAAAGTACACATAGAGACGCCTACGGCATTACAACCATTGGCCAGGCTTTTACCATTTAGCTTTTAGCCTTACCCGTTGGTTTACTCTCCTGGCAAAGAAATTAGGTAAATAATTACATACATTAGCAAGATAAGGCTGGTGATATGACTATATATAGTGGCTACACCCTAGTAACTGCCTACAATGCCCCAGCAACCACAAGAATACCCTAGTAACTGCCTGAAATACTATAGTGACTTCCTAGAACACCCTAGCAACCCCTCAGAAAGCCATAGGTATCACAAGAACACCTTATAATGCCCTAGTGACAACTCAAAGAATCCTAGCACTGACCATCCAGAACACCTTAGAATTCCCACAGAACACCGTAGAAACCTCCCAGAAAATCTAAGCAAGTGCTGAGAATATCTTAGCAACCCCCAGATCCCCCTAGCAATTACACTGGACTCCTTAGAAACTGGCTATTAACAACCTAGAAACCCCTCAGGACAACTCTGCCAGCAACTATTAGCCATCACAAACGTCATGCAGTGATTTTTTTGCACAGACAGGCTCCAGTCACATGCACTTCTAGTCATACATTGCACTCTTATGTATGTACATCCACTCAGTTTGACATTACCTGAAAGAGTGTATGTTCTCTGAACCCCACTTTACCTCCAAACATTCTCCATCTGTCATAGCCTCTGTTTAACAACATGTATATGTGTGTGTGTGCCACAGCTCAGGGCCATCTAAATGCGGTGTATATGTTTACGTGTGGTGTTTCAGGGAAATCTAAATGTAGTTTTATATGTGAGGCTGTCTGTGTGTGTGTGTGTGTATGTATATATATATATGTATATATATATGTGAGTGTCTGTTTTTTTGTGTTGCAGCAGGTCACCCTCTCTCTCACTGGCCCTCTCTTTGGAAGCCTACCATATAATTTACTATAAGCCAACCAGTCGCTATTTTTTTCCAACCACTAATTAATTATAATTCTGCACAGTTTCATACAGTCAGTAAAAAGGCATGCGAGAACCTACCAAACAAGTTCAGAGAGGGAGAGAGGAAGAGAGAGAAAGGGCTCTTGTGGTTTTGTGTTAAAGCATTTACCCTGCCTGTCGTCTTTGTGCCTCGAACACAAACTCCCTTTCAAGACTTTTCACATATTGCAAAAGGGCTTAAAGCAACTGCAAGATAACCAACTGAGACGTCGATGAAATCAAGCAGAGAAGGGCAAAAAAAAAAGCCGGTTTGACGCTGTGTAGAACATATAAACAAACCGTGCACTGACATAGAAACACACAAGCAAATACAAGCCTCAATGAAAAGCTGTTGTTTTAACAAGGAAATGTGCAGACTTAGGCCCAAGTAACTCATAATTACTTACAACACAACTTGGTGCGTGTAGGAACCAACCACTTTTTCACGTGTTATTCATCTCTCATCAGTTATGCAACTGCCATTGTTCCAATCGATATGACGTCAAGCCAGATTTAGAACATGTCTAAAACTCAACTTTAGTTCTTTTCTAGCAATAAACAGTTAGTGAAATATCAACCCAACGGTCAAGACATTATCCTTAGGCTACTTGATCAAAGTAACTATTTTCATTCTAAGTTAATTATAAACTTTATTAATACATTTTATGGAGTTTGTGCATTCAGATGTCTGTAAGCTCTTTGGGCCATATGGTATATGCAAGTGTTTCTTCATGATCCATTTGTGTGACACCCTGTCATTAAAATTTGAGTGTTTTTAGGTCCACCTCTTGAAAGGGATTTACTGTGTTACTTCCCTGAACTGTTTTTGTCTTCTCTCATCTGTCAAAGCACAAGCTGACAGATGAGACTTAGCCTAAATATTTAATAATACTGCTAAGCTGCCATGACAAACACCAGTGACATTTAAAAGTGAAATCTGTTGACTCAACAAATACCTGCAGTTTGGAACCAACATTTATCCAAATGATGCTTAAACTTATTTATAAAAAATAATTTATAAAAAAAATAGCCTTACCTTGCAAGTGTAAAAATATCAGTGCAAATCAAGAAAAATTTGTATTGTATTATAAAACAGATAAAATTGTAAATGCTGATTATGGGTCACATTTGACCTATTACTGCATGCTTTCCTTGTGCATTAGTGCCCACCCTCTTTTTCATTGGTCTTGGAAGTATTTACATTAATTTATTGTATTATTTTTATGTGCTTACACACACTTTCACATCTCTAGCAAAATGAAGCACTGCATTCAAAATACCACACACACATATCAAAAGCAAACATTTGTAAACAGCTATGCCATAATGTTAGATTTCTGTGTTACACAGAGAATTGTTAAAGTTCCCCAATAATAGATTAAATGATGTGTGTTATTGAAAAATCTGAAAATGCACCAAGCATAAAGTTATTGTCCCTCAAAAGAAAGAGCTGACTCTGAATTGAGAATTTTTTTTTTAAACAAATCTTAATGTTCAACATCAACATGAAACATTATCATATTGTCCGCCCACTTGTTGGTCTTTTTCGGATGGTCTGAATGAAAATGCTAATTCATTTTTTACCGTAAAAATAAGGTTAATGCTATACACGAAGCAGCATTGACAGGCCAGTTTACAGTGATAGGGTGCGTGTAACAGGTGCAACAGAGGTGCAAAGCTTGTCTACTCTTCTACTACACAATTAAAATGTGTACTTTTTCTTCACCAAAAGAGTACATACTGTAAGGCCTCGTATAAGTAGGCAATTGGGACGCAGCATGTGTCTCGCACAAGTTCAATGATGCAGGTAGTGATAATTCTCTCTGAGCCAAGGAGGTACTAAATAAAAGGACAAGGTACCAGGTACTGTTCCCAGTGGAATCCCCTCCAAAAGTGAACAATGTACCATGCCGTACCATGAAGTGGTATCATACCATCCCAAACCCATAGACAGCTGACACATTCAAGGCCCAGAAAGGAAATTAGGAAATAATGTAATGTTTTTGTTTTTTTTCACCTGCCCCTCCTCTGTCAAGCATGACTTTTTAAAAGAATAAGTTGAATCTATTAAAATATTAGACTATTTAATATGAATTAATTATTTGCTGGAAAACTGTTTACAGTTTTTACATTTATTAAATGAATAAGTCTAATATTTGTAGCTACTTACTGAAAATGTAAAGAAAAATCATGCACAGCTTCTCATAGCTTTTGGTATAACAATGCTCTCAGTTTTCCTAGCATAATTTCTACAGATATAGAAATATATTACTTTGGATGCCTCATGGATATCATTCATTTTTGCCTACAGCCTACACATGTTGTTTGGCCTTTGATGAGATGACACAGGATTTGCATATTGCTTTGAGCCTACAGTTTGCGTCCTATAGAATAATGCAGAAAAAGGTGGTCCACCCACAGAGACTCCACAAAAAAGTACTCACTATTCCGTGAAATGTGAAAAAGTGTTCAAACTCATAGGAATAAATGAAAAAGAGTCCATTTAGCTCGAAGGGGGTTTCAGCTGTTGTGCCCTAAGCTCTGCCTGAAGACATGGAAGAGACACACACACACTTGCACGTACATCCATTTCCATCTGTACCTAGGACTGGGACACTGGGACGGTCTGTATGAAATGTCCCTGTGAGGACTTGTTACTCCCGTATGGTTTCAATTGCATTTGTCCAAAGTGTTGGCTGGGCCTTTTTTAATGGACATAAATACACAGACCATTACAACTCTGTTAACCACTTTTAATGGTGACATTAAACTTTTTTCCATCTTAGCACATAACAGCCCCTGCAGTGAGAGAAACAAGAGAGCGAAAGAGAGAAGCATTTAAAATATGTTTTCAGTAAATCTCCTTCCCTGACACACACACATTCCCACACTATAATCTCATACATCAAGCCGTAAGCACACACAATACAATTTACCTCTCAAATATGAAAGCTTGTCCTCATTTTGTTACCTGTGCCAATACTCCTCCATCTACTTTATGTCCTTCTCTTCATTTTTCTTGCTATCCTCCTCCATTCGGGCCCCTCCTTTCCTCATATACTTGCTAATGCCTGCAATAAAGCGAATATGCACTGCTGTTGTTAGAATGGTCATGGCATATAAGAAGTGTGACCCATGGGCCACTGAAAACGTCAGAGCAAGTGAGGGAAAGAGAGGTTTGTTTGTTTGTTTGTTGAGTTTCCATTTGTTTGTTGCCATGATATTTTTTCCTTCCCTCAAACTGTTCAGCTTGGATTTCCTATTCAGTAACATCTTATGGAAAATGCAAAGCAGTCACAGTCTGGCATTTTAATTGTATGCATCCCCTTGAGAAAAAAGGAGTACACTTCAGCATACTATTAAAAAGATTACTTATGAAAATAATAATATACTCAAGAGAAAACTGAATGTCACCAAACTGCATGTTAAATAAAAATAAATTATAGTTGCATTTATATTCAATCCAATTAGCTAAATTGACCCGTGTAAATACATTCATCTTTATATATAATTCTAAAATTAAATGCATGTAGGGTTAGCATGTGTGTTGCGTGTACAGTAAGCATAATAAATTATAAATGTACTTTAAATTAAAACATTTCAAAATAAAGAGCAATTTTAAACTGTTAGGAAACTTGCTTTTAAATGGTTTCTTTAATATACTGTTATTTAAATATACATTTGAAAAATATATTACCTTCCACCTTTTAAAATATAAAAAAACAATATATGATGATAATTGTCCATTATCATTTTAACCTTTTTTTTTTTTTAATTAGCATGAATAACATTTATAAATGCTATTAAACATGTTTTTTATTGTTTGTTCATAATGCAATAATCTACATATAAATGCATACGTGAATACATATAAAACATATAATGCATATTTAATGTACAAACCTTATTGTAAAAGTGCTATTACGCTAGATCATTTTCTTCTGTCAAATTATCAACATTCAATATTGGCTAAAGGATATTACAAAGTGTGCGGTTTTGTTATTCTCTTCCTCTCATTTCATATCCCGAAAGGATCATCTACCACTAAAACCCCCCCACGTGATGGAAAACCTTACATAACGGCCCACAATATAACCTGGGACATCAGCAGATTACCTCAAACATGGCTGCATTTAGCGCTAAACTTTCACCTGACCTCTGACCTCTCTTTTGACAGTGCTGGGTCTCTTTGCAGTCCCCCGGTTATTTTGAAGTGGTGAGTTATCATGTCACGGCTAATCCCTGGAGGACAGAGGCTTTAAAATAGTGCCTGGCACGGGATTAAAACAGCTCAAATAGTCAGCTAGTCCCCCACGGCAAATTGAGGCAGCCCTTGAGAGTGCATTTTTTCACCTAAATTTGGTTTATATTTAGCTGTAATTGCCTGAAGTACAGTAGTGTTGATGTCTTTTATAAACACTGTAACCTCTCACCTCTCAGACTGCAGCAGTAATCAGAAAGGAATCTGCTCGGCGCTAGTAGTTAGCTGAGACGCTAACGCTGGGTACCAAGGGGCGGTGCTTGAGTGGAGCATTTGCCAGAAAAAAGCTCAGGGAAGCCTCTTCATATCTTGTAACCTTTCAAACACTCCTTAATGTCAGAGAATCAGTTAAATTTGCTTATTAACGACTTGACTTCGAACAGATACTGTAAGTGAATGAAGTATAAATGCATTGCGTGGCAGAAGCTACGCTCATTAGACTGAGTGTTTGCTTTGCCAACGAAAGCCTGTTTGTTTTCTAGCAGAGCGGCATTGCCGTTTTCAGCATATGCATGAGCGAGTGCTCTGTTTTGAAAATCTCATTTTAAGAGATTATGTGAAATGGATGTTCCAATATTAAATTGAGCTCGCAGCTGCATTAAAATTGCATGTTATAAACTGTCTCGCCACACTTTTTTTGCAGTTCCTCCCCCTCTTTCTATTTCACTCCTCTTTGTCAGAGCGAGAGGAGATATATGTGCCAAGCAGACATAATAAAAAAGAGAAGCAGGAGAGGGCTGGAAAAACTTGAGCGGGACAAACTTTGTCGTTCTGTTGCACATTTTAAGTTTGAGTGTCTATGAATCAAATCATTATTGAAGCTGCCGTCACACAAGCCAAACAGACAGGAATGCAGCCTTTTTTTAAGGCCTCGCAGGAAACAACTCAGAACCATTAACAAGTTGATGTTCGATTCATAAGCACGTTTTATGACAACTAACGCTGCGGTTTCGAAATCCATTTGTAACAATTATTATAATTACAGATGGCACAGAGACTGTATTGTATTAGTGTGTTCAAGTGAACAGGTTAATTTGAGTTACATGTAAACAAATGAGGCTAATGGGGGAGACTGAGGCTTGATTAGAAGGTTATTAGTTAGGAGTGGGGGGTGCGAACACCAATGAGAGGATGTTAATTTGTCTTGGTCTACATGCTTCTTCACATAGCGTGTTAATCGCCCAGACGCCATGCTAACGATTTTACAACAATAATGGGCTGGTTTAATTGAAATAAATTGCCATCATTACAGAGTGAGCGCTGCCAATCTGATGGCTGTAGGCAGCACTGTTGGGGTCAGTCTAAGCGCGATCCCTCTACTCACTCTTTCTCTCTCCTGCTGAGCTAGTTTTCCTTTCTTCTGCTCCATTTTCCGCTCATTTATGCATATTACCTTGCTTTTTTGGCTTATTTTTTGCCCATTTGCTTCTCTTCCATTTTCTCTTATGAGGTGGTATTTAATTTAGTGTTATATACCATGTTAATACACATTTAGATCTTTGAAGTGTACTTTCTACCACCATTGACTCAATAGCAAAAATAACTGTTTTCACACAGGTTTCTTTGAACACGCCTCTTGTATCTCATTGGTCAGACTAACAGATGGCCACGCCCTTAAACTCACACCATCTATTGCTGTTGTCAGGTGGGTTGTAGTGCTCAAACAAAGCACTTTTTTGACAGCACAGTGTGATATATTTCAGGAAAACAAACATTCTTTAGAGAGAAAATGTAGGGCAGAAAAAAAGCAGATTTCATAATTCCCACCTTTATAGCTCATGTAGGAAGCAACTTCTGATTGACAGTTACTGTAAAACACGAGAAAAAGTGGCAGCTATAAATAGCTGTGTTTTTAATCTTTCTTAACAGCTAAAAGTTGGCATATCGCGTTTTGTCATGATTCAAGTATTTACTCTGTTTGAACAGGCTTCTCCATCTCATGTGTTGTTTTTCTGTTTTATCTGTCTCAGACAAGCTTTCTCAGTTTGAACTAATGAACTGTCAGCTAAGACTTTCCAATAGACTGCAAGACAGAAACTGTTAAAGAATGATTACTGAGAATACAAGCACATGCACGCACACAACGCATACTCTGAAAAATAACAATGAAACATTTCGCCACGCATGAATTCCTTTTTAATTTGCAGACAACAGCTTTCAGCTTGTCTTGAATGGCGTGGAAAACTCATGTTGCCGAGTTACAGTAAGTCAAGGTCATATCTTAATAAGGATATAATGTAGACTGACTTGCCAAAACTAAAACAACACTTGGTTTCTGCCCATTTTGTTTATTAGAATGTACTTAGGTTTTGCATAGTTTCTTTTACAAAAACACGTGGTGGTAACAGGTAATATGAGTTTGAAATTTTTTCATGGCTGACATTTAAAAAACATGGTACAGCGCATGTGCACAAATGTAATAAAGTATTACCATAGTATATGCTTTAAAAATATAGCTTCACCATGGTACGTGTCCAACCAACCTAGTATCACGCCAGGAAGTGACATTATCACGTTGGTCCACTTTGAAAAACGTGTAGCGGTCACGGTTTAGCCTCCTCAGACGTGAAACTTACAC